>JANDJT010000103.1:4460173-4484836 GCA_024331685.1 Stegophilus panzeri | reverse complement strand
AATAAAAAATTTACTCTGGCACTCACACCTATACTCTGTGCACTTTGCTTCTTCTGGAACTCAATTAATAGATCTTGTACAGTAGGAACCTGTCTAAAGCTTAGATTATGTTTCCACCCAATTACCAAGCATCCCCAAGTGTGTCACGATTCAATGTCCCCTCCAGTGGCTGATGCATAAGACAATGGACACATTGGATACGTCACAATTTTGATTGACCAGTGCAATTTCTGATTTACAGTCAGTCAATAACCCTTACCCTAATTGTCTCTGATATACATATATATATATTTTGACTAATGTATTAAATGATTGACAGTCAGTACCTGGTATATATGAGTGATTAAACCTAACTCTAACCCTGAGACTACTTGGACTAGTGGGGCTGTAACTGTACCTTCCTGCACAGAATAGTGTTTCTAAACCATACTCAATGATTCCTATGGCTTTTTTTGAATGGAGAAGATAATGAAAAAGAAGGAGTAGAGGAAAACAAGAGGAAAACCAATGGATTAAAGGGGCTTGGAAGAAGAGGATTTTACTTTGTAGCACTTTACATCATAAATTTGGGCCAAAACAGCCTCCACAGAAACACTAAACATTCAACACTTTTGCAACATACTGCAGTTTAAATAATGGATTACAAGCTCAGCATGAATGAACAGCAGCAGGACTGATTTGGGATCAGCTTTACAGCCTGTAGAAGTATGTTTGCAAGATTTCAATTCTCTCAGCTGATCCCTGATCAGCAGTTAGTTAAGCTAATGTAACCCTTTTCCTCTTTGGTCCGAAATCACACCCTATTCACTACATGGTGGGCTATTTTGGGAGCCCTCACAATGCACTGACATTAGCGTCCACATGACGATATTAGCTACCCATAATGCATTGTGGCTTTTGCAGGGAATAGGGAGTTTGGCGCTATTCCGGAAACAGGGTGTGTGTGTTTCTAAACAGCACCTACCATGCCTAGTTTAGCTGTGAAAGAATGCCACTGTGCAGAGAGACAGATGGAGAGAGACAGACAAAGAGACAAAAGAGAACAGGTACAGTCGGGTACAAAGAAACTTCTTGAGTGTACTCCTGAGGGCACTACCAACATCTGTTTTTATTTAATCAGTTATCAAACACTACTCCACCATTCTACTCAGTATCTCTCATGAGGACCCAAATCTCCTACTACTGCCATCCTGAGTCCCATAAGCTCCTACTGCTGCCATTCTGCCTCCTACGTGCTCCTACTGCTGCCATTCTGGCTCCTACATGCTCCTATTGCTGCCATCCTGAGGCCTACAAGCCTCAGTTTCTACAATTCTGAGGGCCTCCAGCTCCTGAAGCCATCCTGAGAGCAACAATCTCCTGTTCCTACCATCCTGAGGTCTATAAGCTCCTGTTTCTACCATCCACAGGCTGACAGTCTTCTACTGCTGCCATCCTGAGAACCACAAACCCCTACCCCCTCATCCTGAGCTTCACACGCTCACATTTCTACCACCCTAAACCCTACAATCTTTTACTGCTGCCATCTGGAGCCTTGCAATGTCCTTCTCCTTCCATCCCGAGACCCACAATCACCTATTTCACCTACCTCCAGGCCTACAAGGTCCTACTCCTACAATCCTGAGGTCTAGAAGCTCCGACTGCTGCCATCCTAAGGTCTAAAAAGTCCTACTTCAGTCATCCTTAATGCCTACATGCTTCTACTCCTGCCATTTAGACCCTGGCATCCATCTTCTGCCATCCTGAGGTCTACAAAGTCTTCCTTTCTTTGCCACTATCACTTTGGCTTGCTCACTGGTGGTTAATGCACTGTTTAGATAACATAATGGTAAAAATTGTGTTAGACAACTGATGGAATAAAAACAGTGCTTGGGAGGATGCTCATCCTGTTTGCATACTCCCAGGTTCAAAGTATATAAGCCGACTTAGTCAGTACAATCACGTGAACAAAACACATACACACATGCACAAACACATATACATAATACACAAACAACCGTAATGAATTAGTAGAAGTATATTTTAATACACAACCTAGATTTAACGATATTAGAGATGAAACTAAAATGAAAGCTACAGTGTGGGACCAGGATCTGAGGAAGTGGCAGTGAGAAAGCTAAAAATGCACTTACCCTAGATTTTTTAGGAGCAGGAGACACCTGAGGATTAAAATAATTGAAAAAAAAAAATACATATAAAATATTCAGCTATTAGGGTAGACACAGAGAAAAGACAACAGACACTGTACATTCAGGAAGAATTCAGACCCCTTTACATTTTCTGCATTTTGTTTGTTACAGTACATTGTAAATGTATTAAAAATAGAGAGCCTCGCCAGCCTAATTCTTCTTGGATATTTATTGCTAGAAGCTTGGCACAGCTTTTCATGATCTTTGGTTGTTCCTCTGGAGAACCTCTCAAGCTGTGTCAGGTTGGATGGATTCAGGAGTCTAGGTATTCGCTGTCCAACATTGTACAAGTACAAGTACATTGTACAAGTGGTACAACTTCAACTTGGTCCTATGGATCGAAAAGAGTCGAGCTCAAATCTCGAGCACCGCCAAGCTGCCGATGCTGGACCCTTGAGGTCCTGAGTGCTGAGGGGTGTTTCTGTGCTTGGAGCTGTTCATTTTTCATTGATCGTGTCAAACCTTCACGATCCATCTGCTGACAAACATCCCCACAGCATGATTCCCCCACCAGTGTACTACACCATAGGGATGGGATTGTCCAGATGATAATTGGTTTCCTCACACCGCAGATGTATGTTTGAGAGGACTTTTGTGAAGCGTCATTTGTCTTTTCTTGAGAATTGGGTTCTGTCTGGCCACTCTGCCTTAAATGCCTGACTGGTGGAGTGCTGCAGAGATGTTTGTCTTTTTGTCAGGTTTTCTGCTGTCAGAATGACTCAGTTTCTGGGTCACCTTCCTGACTAAAATCCTTCTCCCACACCTTTGCTCAGATCTGCTCAGTGTCAGTGGTGGCACACTTTTAATTTAGGAAGCCACTGACTTCTTTGGGACCTCTACAGATCATTTCTGGTTCCCCTTCCCCATCTGTGACTCAGAAATCTACTATTTTGTTTTTTGAGTACATGGTTTGTCTTTTATTTTGAAGCACTGTCAGCTTTGGGGTTTTATAAAGACAGAGGTGAACTTTAATCAAGATTTAGAAACATGTCAGGTATAATGAATGGAAATGGGACGTGCCTGAGTATCAGGATAAAGATTCTGAATACTTAGTGTATGTAACTGAGATATCTCAGTTTTTCAATTTTTAATACATTATCAAAACATGTTTATACTCTTACATTATGGAGTATTTTTTTTTGCAAACTAATAAGGAAATAAAAGAATATTCTGAGATATAGAGATAGACAGAGAAACACACGTAGGCTACATTGTATATTGGACAGAGACAATTTTAAAAACAAAAGCAGACATATATAGAGAAAAACATACAAAAGACAGATGGAATGAGAGAGACAGCTTGACGTGAATCTTTTTATTAATATTACTATAATGGTAATGTGGTCAGAATGAGAGACAGAGGTGCATACAATGATTAAACTTGTCTAGTTTGTTTTAGTTAGACGGAAAGAAAGACATAGAGAAAAAGACAGAGACACTTACGATAGATCTGAAGAAGTGAACGACAGCATTGTCGCCACCAGTGCGGCGGCGAGGAGACGAGTGACTTGACCTCTGAGGGGAAACAGAGAGAGCACCACGGAAAGAGCCCTGAAACAAGACAGGAAGATTGTGTAGTGACCAGAACGCATCTTAAAATGAGACAGGAAGTGTGTGGTGACTAGAAAAAGCCATGAAACGAGACACAAAGCGGGTTTGGTGACCAAAAAGGGTTAGGAAGTATGAGGTGGCCAGAAAGAGCCCTAAAATGAGACAGGAAGTGTGTTTGTTTACCAGAGAGAGCCCTGAAATGAGACAGGAAGTGTGTGGTGACAAGAAAGAGGCCTGAAACGAGACAGGAAGTGTCCATGGTGACCATAAAGAACCCTGAAATGAGTCAGGAAGTGTCCATGGTGACCATAAAGAACCCTGAAATGAGTCAGGAAGTGTCCATGGTGACCATAAAGAGCCACAAAAGGAGTCAGGAAGTGTGTGTGGAAACCCGAAAGAGCCCCAAAACAAGACAGGAAGTGTCTGTGGTGACCAGAAAGAACCCTGAAATGAGTCAGGAAGTGTGTGGTGATTGGAAAGAGCCATGAAATGAGAAAGGACAAAAAGAGTGTGGTGACCAGCAAGAGCCTCAAAACCGGTCAGGAATTGTGTGTGGCGACCAGAAAGAGCCTCAAAACGAGTCGGGAAGTGTGTGTGGTGACCATAAAGAGCCCTGAAACGAGTCAGGAAGTGTGTGGTGACCATAAAAAAAAGCCTGAAACAAAATGAAGGGTGTATGCATATAAATGGAAAGTGCCCAATCGCAATTGTGTGTGTAATGTAATAATTATAGGGGCTGTGTGATACTGCCTTGAATTGTCAGGCGACCGTGTCCTTTTCTCTCACACTGTTATTTTGCTGTTTAGGCTCTCATTAGCATTGGAGAGTGCTTTGAAGCATCGGCGGCCTGAATCACTGAATCACTCTAATTGCCTCTGTACAGAACTCACACCCATCCACCTCTCGCACAATAACACACATTAGAGGCCAATCAGTGGTGTATTTTGGGAGCGCTGATGAAACAGCGAGGACATCTCAGACTCAGCGGTTATGTTTTAACACATTAAGGTTCAAACTTGCTCATCCTCTCAAAATCCTATCCATTCATACTATACAGCTCCAAATATATATATAAAAAAAGAGATAAATGAATTTCACAGCTGAAATTCATTACAAAATATATTTTTATTATTAAAAAGCTAGTTAGTTTCGTTGTCAGCTTATTATTGTCCCTCCTGTTCCCAGCCAATCAGAGCACACCATAGAGGAGTTAATGAAGAGTTATGGAATCTCTTTCGAGAAATATATTTTGACAAAACGGAATTAGGGTCTGATGATTGAAACTGGTCTTGGTAGCACGGTAAAGACTCTTGGACCTCAGGATAGAATTTCATTCTTCTGAGAATTTAATTTAATCTTCAGCTCAGCTCTGGAGGCATCGATGACTCCTGCTGATCCAGCACCTGAGTGTACACACACACACTCTGATGAGCACACCAGCACCCAACAGACCTCAACATTGCCCAACAAATACTCACCTTAAAGGAAAAACCTGGCCAAAAATGAACATTTTGTCCCCTTTAGCCCAAATGCAGTTAGTCAGCCAAAACATGTTTGATGTCTGAAGTTTGCTTCTTTAGTTTTAGACAGAGCACGAACCAGGAGTACACCCTGACTGTGACACCAATGCACTGCACACACACTAAGCTTGCCTACCTATCTGCATGTTATTAGGAGATGGGTGCGAACCAGAGAAGCTGAAGAAAACCCATCTGGAGATGGACAGAGAACCCACTCCCGAATTCTGACCTGTTGTTAGGACGTTCAAATGGACATAGAGAGCTCTGATCAAGCTCTCAAACATACTACCATACTAAAGTGTGTACCAAATATTATACAGTACACCAAATTTGTCATTTCTAGGCAACGCCATACTGTTTATAACATATAATTTAGTACAGGAGTGTACAGTGGTGCTTGAAATTTTGTGAAGTCTTTAGAATTTTCTATATATCTGTATACATATGACCTAAAACAACATCACTTTCTTTCGAGATTCAGTTCACGGACAGATGTCCTGACATTTTCCTTTACAGTTCGCTGGTATAATTCAGAATTCATTGTTCCATCAGTGATTGCAAGCCATCATGGCCCAGATGCAGCAAAACAGGCCCAAACCACTATACTACCACCATCATGTTTCACAGGTGCGATAAGGGACTTATGCAGGAATTCAGTGTTTTCCATTCTCCAAGCATAACCAAAAACTTCTATTTTGGTCTCATATGTCCACAAAACATTTTTCCAATAGCCTTCTGGCTTGTCCACGTGATCTTTAGCAAACTGCAGAAGGACAACAATGTTCTGTGTTCTCCTGATGGTGGACTCATGAACATTAACATTAGCCAATGTGAGAGGGGACTTTAGTTGCTTAGAAGTTACCCTGGGTTCCTTTGTGAACTTTGTTGGTCGACCACTCCTGGGGAGGGTAACAGTGGTTTTGAATTTGTATACAATCTGTCTGACTGTGGATTGGTGGAGTCCAAACTCTTTAGAGATGGTTTTGTAACCTTTTCCAGCTTGATGATCATCAACAACACCTTTTCTGAGGTCCTCAGAAATCCCCTTTGTTTATGCCATGATACACTTCCACAATCATTTGTTGTGAAGATCATACTTTGAGAAGTATATTGTGCTTCTCTAACAACCTGAATCTGAGTGTGATGTTATTTCCATAAAGTGTGTCTTGTAAAATAAACATATTAACTATCACTGTATAAGCTACATAAAGACTACCACTCTGGACGTGCCACACCCTATTCACTACATCGGGTGCATTATGGGTATCCTGTTTGCATCATTTGGACACCAACTTATTGTAGTGCACATGACAGTAAGATGGTTCCAAAGTGGTTCATCCTGGTCAGTGTCCAGATGGATCTGGAACCCATCCCGGGAACACTGGACATGATGCGAGAATACACTCTGGGAGGGACACCAGTCCATTACAGAGCACCATGCATACGCAAATTTACACCTAGAGGCAATTTAGCGTTGCCAATCCACGTACCACCATGTTTTTGGGAGGTGCGGAGAAACTGGAGAACCTGGAAGAAACCCACACAGACACAAGGAGAACAGAAAACCAGACAGACAGTAACCCGAGCTCAGGATCAAAACCTGGAACTGTGAGGTGGAAACGCTACCTGCTGCACCACCATGCTATCGGATTTCATACATGAAAACAAAAATGAAACTAATCACATACATGTAACATGTATGACTAATTTTAATGTATGTCACATTGTATATCAATGAGTGCATTTTAATTGAATTTACATTTAAATAGAAGATCAGTTTATGTAGCAAACTCTGCTCAAGAGCAACCACAGCTTTATAGTTTGTGAACCTTTAAAAGAAAACAGATTGAACCATTGGACGATGATCAGTTTGGAGAGGGAATTGACCAGTAGCTGATATTCACTGTTCGTTAGCGCTGCATAACAATTTGCACATGGCTGTGTAGACATAGGAGTAGTCAAAACCTTAATCTCCAGTGGTACTGCATTGCTTCTAGCAGTTACCTTTTCATAAAAGCTTGTTGTTAAATACTTTAGACACACAAACTTGATTGCATCATTAAACGCCACCAGCAGCCGTTTAGCCTGTGATTCGGTCATGGTCATATAACAGGATAAGTTTTCACAGGTTTTGGAACAGCTTTTATGCATTGTGAATTTATCTTGACTGAAAAAAGACAAGGATAAAGACATCCATTTTTAAGTTTTTCCTAATTCTGCCAGATAGGAGCCACTTTTTGCCTTAGATTTTTTTTTGTGAATATGGCCGTAGATTTGTTTTGAAGCACATAGATATCCTGATCAGTAGCATCCCTCTTGCTCTGGGCAATGTTCTGCTGGGAAACCTTGGGTCCTGGCATTCATGTGGATGCTACTTTGACACGTACCACCTACCTAAACATTGTTGCAAACCAAGTACACCCCTTCACAGCAACGGTATTCCATAATACCTATTCCCTAGCCTCTTTCAGCAGGATAATGCGTCCTGCTACACTGCAAAAATTGTTCAGGAACGGTTTGAGGAACATGTCAAAGAGTTCAAGGTGTTGACTCTGCCTCCAAATTCCCAAGCTCTCAATCCGATCGACCAATGGGATGTTCTGGACAAACAAGTCTGATCCATGGAGGCCCCACCTCGTACCCTACAGGACTTAAAGGATCTGCTGTTAACGTTTTGGTGCCAGATACCACATCACACCTTCAGAGGTCTTGTGGAGTCCATACCTCGACGGGTCAGAGCTGTTTTGGTGGCACAAGGCGGACCTACACAATATTAGGCAGGTGGTTTTAATGTTACGGCTGATCGGTGTATATTCCTAACAAAATTAGCAAGGAACACTACACACAAAGCTAACCAGCTAAGAGTGGAAAAGAGTGTCCCCAAACAAAGCTAGCTAGCATATTAGAAACTCCCCAAAAGGTGGAATGAACAGTGAAGAAAATCTCTACATAAAGTTAAATATTTAACATTATAGAAAATCCCCAAACAAAACCAGCCATCTTACGTTAGAAAAATATTTGCATATGATAACTAACTATATGACACCATTGCGCAACCAACAGCATTGCTGCCTCATGGCTCCAGGATATTGGACTCTGACTCTATGTGGAGTTTCGCATATTCTCCACCAGCTATAACTAACATGGCTTGCTCTCGATGATTACCTCAGTAAGGAAACAACCAAAAACAAATGACATTTCGAAGCAAAACTTCTAAAAATGTTAGTGTTAGATGAAACAGAATAAAACACACACACACAAACTACAACTGGTTTTGTTAAATTGGTTTAATCAAGCAAAAATAACCATAAAGCTTAGAACAGAATGGAGATTGGAGACATAAATCATTTTTAAGAACGATATTAATACTTCCAAAATGTACAAAAAGAGGGCACTCAGCTCAGCTCTCTGCCATCAAGACACTAATCCATGTGAGGTGTGATAATGTAAGCTGGAGCACACATTAATAAAGCGTTATAATCTCAAACATCGCATCATCGTCAGTTCACGCTGGATGTGTCCAAAACCACATTCCATATTCACTACATATGGTCACTGAATGCCAAGGTGCATTATGTGTTATCTTTACACACCCTCAAAGCAGTGCACTATGTAGTCAATGAAGGCCGCATGGCATCTTTAAAAACCGCAGAGCATTATGGGTATTTTCTATCTGCTAGGGCGCTTTCTCATTGCGGTGCACTGTTGCATTACACTTGATTGCAAAATGGCCGATTACCAAAGAAATGCACTATATAGTGATCGGTATGGTATAGATTCAGTAAGTAAACTGTTGCAGTGCATTATGGGATTTCTCAATGCACTGGATATTATGCACTGTGCTTTGAGAAATGATTAGAAAATAGTAGTTTGCTAGGTAGGGAATAATATGTGGTTTTGGACAAAGCCAATGTGAAAGGCAGTAGATGACAAAATCAAGTTTAAAAAAAAAAATAATTTTAAAACCTGGTTTTAGGACTTGAAATGAATTACAAAGGCAGAGAGTTGGACATTAAAATACTAGCACATGACACGTATAAAACATCCCATAATATATGAACCGTACTTAAGTAATTAAGGCTTTTTTTTTTTCCCTTTTTTTTTTTTTTTTTTTTTTTTTAAGTACCGCAAAATACTGCTTGTGTTTTACAGCACAAAAAAGGACATCTTAAAACAGTACCATAGCAAAGTATGCTAACTGTTGTGTTTAATCAAAATGCATTTGGATCACGGCATTTCATTCAAACACGGCATTTCCTGAGTGCCAGTGAATTTTGGTTTCGGTTAAACATCCTGATTTTCTCAGCATTACACCGACAGTTTGGCAACAGAAAAAAAAAATAAATAAAAAGGAAAAAAACAAAAGGGTACAATGTGCCACTCAGCTCAAATGAAACCAATAAGCTAAGACATGTTTGGTGTTTTGCTAAACTAGCTCCAGAGACGAGTGTTAGCTATCTCCACTAGCATCTTAGCTCCAACTAAGGAAAACTAAGGAAAACTTCAAACACCAAACATGTCTTAGCTGACTGACTACATTTGGGATCATACAAATATTGTGTACCTTTTATTTTATTACATTTAAAAATGAAGACATGAACGCAGTTTGCTAAACACACACACATACACACACACACACACACACACACACACACTGTCAGTTTTAAAAGACATGAACCGCTGTTTGGCAACAAAAAACCCAACTGAAAAACGTTCTCTGAATGAAGCTCATATAAATGTGCAATAAAAATACCTTTAACCTTAATAACAGAATTGAGTGTGAAAGAAACCGAGAAAAGCAAAAGTTATACTGAATAAATATTTTGTCTATAATCGATTTCATCATATTAAAAAAAGGATCTCATTAGGACTACTTAAGCGTGTGCCTTATGAAAGCTGAATTACTGAATCGGAATTTACGAACACTGAAAAAATTTATCTGAATATATATGCTTGATTTTTCATTGATGTTTCAATGTTCTGAATTGGTCAGATTTCATTACTAAGAATTTGATTGACATACTACTCTTTTATTTCTCATTTCTGCTTCCATTGTGATAATTACTATAGATTCGATCAGGATTACTGATATTATCGTATCCATTTTCTCTCAGCTAGACTGGCGCTTTTGATGACATTTGTCTAGTTAAACTTGGGTTTATTAAAACGTTACGCCATTACAGTTAAAAGCAGTCTGTACAGTATTTCAAGCAGTTCTTTGTGTGCCACGATTCTGCTGCGATGCAATTTGCGGAATTCTTGTGCTTTTTTTTTTTAGCGGAAAACTACTTGAATTACACGAAAATTGTTTTTCGCAGTGATGTTTGTTGGTAAACGAGACCTTTTAGCTGTACTCATGTTCGACACATATGAATCGAAGAGGTCTTTGGCTGAATGTGCGTTGTGATGAGGTCACATGTCGCGTCTTGGCCCAAAGCTGTGCTATCATTTTGAAAAAAATCGCAAGCTCGCGGAGTTTCGTTGATTTTGTGTTAATTCCTGCGTTTGCAAAATTGCAAAATCCTGGAGAAGTACACATGACACATGCTCCTTCAAATAAGGACCCTTACTATATAACAGTTCTTTTGCTGCTCAGACTTGATCTAGGGAGTGTAAAAATCCTGCCTACCCAGGCAACCTACACAGAAATGGAACACTGATGGCATCCATGATAATATTGTGTATGTGTAAACTTCACTATATTGTACCAATAATTGGCACATGACTAAAATGGGCTATAATCTTTATCATAATTATTCCAAAAAATATAGGTGCATTTTTAGATAATGCTTAAAGTAGAAATATTTTGCTTGCTTCATGGTACACATAAAAATATACACTTTATTATTCTGCGCAATGTAATACTGCAATATTGACATCTGGCACTGTAGTACTGTGATATAATTTGTGTAACCATATAAAGATTTGTATTTAGAAATCCATAAGTCACGGACAAATTGCAGATCTTTAAAATTATAGCTCTGGGATAAAGGTTGTAAATGTAAACTACACATAGCTGGTGTTTATTTTATAGTAAAATGATATATACTAGTTAATACAGCGCTTGTGGAATTTGTTCCTACCAATATCGTTTGGTTTGCATTGCATCAGTTGTCATATTATCATATTAACTCCACCATTTTTCTAGTTAAATACTAAAAGTACTTTTTCCTAATTAAAAAATACTGAATTTTGGCTGCCTAAAATTTCATGCTTATAGGATCTGTTATTCGAAATTTAAGCTTCCAGAGATCAATATCGGCGGATCCGTCTCAGGCTGAATAAATACCTTCGTGATAACTGATGAAATAAGACAGCTTGTGGCAGTGGCTCAGATACAAAATACTCACAAGGAGTTGCATATTTAAAGACAGCACACTTAAGTGATGAAGAAATCAGAAACAGTCGTACCTTTTTAATTAAAATACACCACCGAGGCTCGGACGTTCGTCATACTAGGAATTTAAAACAACATTACGTCCTTACATATCATCACTGGACAGCATAAAGATCACTAAAACGCAAACGACTAATGAGCACTTTCGCCTGCTTTATTTGTAACTACAGCGTCTTGGATTTTGCAAATCGATCAGAAAAGACATCCACTAGCATTAAGAAATGTTCGGAAATGTAACTCAGTTAGCATTTATATTCCAGAAAATATCATTTATATATCAGGGTTTATCTCAGTGAAGAAAAATATGATTTGTATATGTCCTTTTTAAAATGGTGGGATATAAAAGGTCTTGCTGCTGGACCTTGCTAGTTGAGTGTAGGCTAGCTTTTGTAAGGATTAGCATTTGTAAGGAGAATCGCACCCAACACTGTAGAACATTTTGCATTCTAAAAAGCTGGTTTTAGACGGTGTGTAAACGTGTTTTGTTTCGTTTTTACGTTTCCCCCGTCGCTACTTCTGTATCGGTAGCTGTTTCTGAGAGTTTTGCACAAACCTACGTCGTCCTTATATTGGTGTGCTTTCTAGCTTTCAAGCTCACGTCACATTACGCGCTCTAAGACCGAAGGTCTCAGCTAACGACCAAAGAATTGTGTGACATTGTTGGAAAATCGTACCGTGTAAACTGGGATTTAGACATTAGATTCGATCTCGTATATTTTATATTTACTACCTGCTCTCATTGAGAAGCATTTTAAACAAAGTGCGAGTTGTCTGACTAGCCGTTTAGCTTAACAAATGCTTACAATGCAATGACTGAGCTACAGTCTGCTAAGTTTAACCATAGGAATGACTTCTGGCAGTTTGTACAAAAACCAACTACTCCTTTATCAGAAAATACAGAAAATGTTCATTATGAGACAGACAGCTAACAGCTCACACTTGGAAACATGCTCCTCAAACGAAAGCAAAAGTTCTGGCAGCCATGAAGGACACAAGCGACTCTTTAAAAGAATACAGCCTACTCTCAGACAGGACACAAGACTGAGCATTTTAATTGATCTCACAACCTTAATAGAAAAAGCTAACTCCAGAAGGCAAAACGAGGAACTAGTTCAGGCCACAAGATGTAAACGATATATGAAAGTGAACTTTTGAGTAAGGATCAGAGTTATGACAAGATTAGAGGAGTATATATACACATGTATATATATTCATAAAAATGGGAATCAGAAAGATTAAGATGATGGATGAATAAACAAAGTTCGGAAAAGTTAAAAAAAAAAATTAGCATATGTATTTTTAATATCCATCATATCACGACTATGAATTAATTTGTTCTCTTAAGAGAGAATTATGATCTTAATATCTCAAGAAGATTTTTTTCCCCCTCAAAGCTAGGACACATTATTCTCAAAGGTTATTAAAAAAAATTAATCTTCTGTTCTGCACAACACTGACTCCAGCTTTAGATCGCTAAACCACGCCCAGTATGTACACCACGTCCCACTCCAATCTTACAGCAATAAAACAAAAATTCAAATGTGAGAACTGAGTGATAAATAGTTGAGAATGGGAAGTTGGTGATGTGATCGGCTTATCGTCACCGAGGAGCCAAAAGAGAACTGACGAATTAAAAAAAAAAGAACTGTTTTTAAGGGTGTTTAAAAAAGAAAAAGAAGAAGAAGAAAAGTCCATCCATTACCTTAAGTCCAAAAAAAAAGGGAAATATTTTTTTAAAGACACCAACAGATATATATCTACAGTGGCTCTAGTTTAGATTTCTAAACCACACCCAGTATGCACATGTACAACACCGACCTTACAAATAAACAACAAAAATTCTAATTTAGCAACAGCAGAGATAAAACGATGAAAATGAAAATCAGTTCAGCAGGACACATTGGATCAGCATTCCATCATTGTAGGGAAAACCAACCCCAATAAAAAAAAAAAAAAATAAAAAATAAAAGTTTTTTTGTGGAGTGTTAAATGAAGTTTTTTTTTTTTTTATTTACTTTTTTTTTTTTTTTTTAAATAAAGCCCACGTCTCCTCACCTTGCTCTTCCGCTTCTTATCTCCTCCAAAGATTTTTCCAATCTGATCCATCACTCCTGGGTTTTTCTTCCCGCGCCCGAGTCTGAAGCCGGACTGTCCCGCTGAGCCTGAAGATGCCATGTTGGTTGCGAAGAGTGAAAGAAGCGAGTGAACGAGTCGAGTTTTATGCTTTCACTCTGAGTTTTCGGACGTGGCTCCTCCAGCTTCCTCGATGGTGTGAAGTTCGTCCGACTCTGACGGCCGCCCTTTGAAGGTGTTGTCCTCTCGTCCCGGGGCATCACGGGAAAAAAGGCGGACCAAGTGTGGGCGTGGCCAATATCCGGCGGCCTGGTTGGTCTGCCCGGTGCTGGGAGGGGCGGTGGAGGCGGAGCCTGACGTCGTCTCACTTTTGTTTGAACGGTTTTTGTTCTGGTTGACGTCCGAGTCGTTCATGCCTGCACAGAGATGACAAAAACTTGTTACAGCCCACACAAACACACACATATACACACTCCGGTGCGGACCGGAGCCATCTCACACAGCACGGGCTCGCACAATGACTTCCTTTGTTCTGTACAGAATCTCACATTTACTCAGCAACATGTAAAGACAAAATGTGTTACAGTGTGAGTGCAGAGCTGAGAACCAGTTTCATTTCAATTTAACGCTTCTTTCAAATGTAAATTTATTGAACCTCTAAAGTTCTAAAAAAAAAAAAAAAAAAAAAAAGGATAAAAATCAGGATAGATACCTATAATACACTCTTAATAAACTGTATTTATTGTTGAAGTGCTCGAATGAACCTCTTTCTCTGATGGAATGTTTGGGTAACCAGGTCAAATCTGTTGCTAAGGCAATAATAGCTTGATAATGAAATGACAGGTTCAAAACCCTTGCTCACAGTACACCGCTGTCCCATTCCGCCAACAGAATGGAAATTGACTTATCGGACATTTTCAATCAGTATAAATAATGAATTATTTTATAGCCACAAGTCTGTTATGAGATTAAATCAGGACACTGTTGGGTTTCTGTGTGTAGAGTATCGTGACTCTGTGTTTAGCTGCTGGTGAGCAGGGTGATGGGAAAGGGGAGGGGTATGAGCCCCGTGCTGGGCAAACAATTCACACCTCTCCACAATAACATCGGTACAGAGACAAAACAGATGACAACTAAAGCTTTTTTTTTTTTTTTTTTGGGAGTTTGAGCCTATTAGGCTAGGTAAAACAAAAGAAATACTTGTGACAAACTGCAAATTCTTAAAGCCCAGAGTGGCTACTTTCATATAAGGAATTAACCTGTGGTGTGTGACATCACAAATAAACTCAATGCTAAACACGGGGACCCCCAGAACCCCCATTTTTTTGGCCTCTGGTAAAAAGAGTTAAAAAAAAAAAAAAAGTCATTACACCTCATACGAACAGAAAAAAGTAAAAATAAGGGCATACTCTCTATCCCCTGTCAATCACAGTGACACTAGCCAATCGTTGGCGATTATGAGGTCATGTATGCGGAAGAGGGTGGATAGTTCTGTTCTGCGAATGTGTTACAGAGCCCTGTGATGCAGCATGAGCAACAGTTTGAAGATATGCAGAGCTTCGTTTCATGTGTCTTAGAGGAAGCACTTGTTTGCCGCACCCTTCCTGGGTGATGGCTGCTTTTTAGTTAGCGGACACGATTAGTGATTTTGTCGGGAACTTTGTACTATTTTGAACTGTAAAATGAAAATACACGTGTATCACAGTAAAGAAGGTAACCGAAGCTGCTTGAAAAGAAACACGACAGCTTCAGCTTTCTCAGATGTAATAAATGAACTCACAGCTCACTTTCGCAAACCAAATAAACACCAGAAAAAAAAAAAAAAAAAAATTGTGTCTCTCAGTCGCTGGACCGAGTTCATTTCCATTCCCATCAATGCGCATAGGTTAATTACCCTATGAGCCTGCTTGTGCGAAACTCATGCGACAGCTACAGCCTGTCAGAGGTGCACCTAATATTCACTCCCTCTCATTTTCGGCACATTTTCCAGCTATAGCGAAGGATGACCATGCTCAAGCATCAACGACACAGAGAACATTCCTCTGGAATACAGCAATGCTGTTTAGAAAACAGAAACATGGACATCCAGTGGATATTAAAAAAAAAAAAAAAAAAGTCTACACACCTTTGTTAAAATTGCAGGATATAACCTTTTATAACGGATCACGTGACCGCGCTCAGAATGAACCACACATTCACACTCATGTTCAAAAGTAATTACCATACGCCTGTCATCAATATTAACTCCAAGTAAAGATCAGCTGTTTCTGTAGGGTTTTCTCAACATCTTCCTGGAGGAGAGGGAGTACAAAAGAATTTCCAAAACATTAGATGTACCATGGAACACTGTGAAGGCCATCGTCAACAACTCGTGAAATTGGAGCATCAGAGTGACATTGCCAAGAACAGGACGTCCCTCCAAAATTGACGAAAGGACAAGAAGAAAACTTATCAGGCAGGCTGCCAAGAGACCTACGGCAACATTAAAGGAGCTGCAGGAAGATCTGGCAAGTGCTGCTCACACCCTGCATAGTATAATATAAATAGTATATTATAAATGCTGAAATAGTAACCCAAATAATTGTAAATATTACAATATTATTAAAAAAAAAAAATTATAATTGCACACGATTAACAAAAAGTAAATAATGATAAACATGTTTAAGTGGTATTGTCAGGTCCAGGAGTGGGTTAGAGAGAGCTGAGCAATCTGGCAGCGACACCATTACGGTTCAGCTCATCCATGTGATGAGAGACAGAATAAGATTGTGACGTGAGACAACAGCAAAGTAAGACCGTGCACTGCTGCTAGCTGGATATTGTTTGACCGCAGACTATTTCTCAACCCAGCAGTGAGGTGTTTATAAGGAGTAGGAGCTGGATCTCAAGTGTGTAACACTCCGTACAGTGGGTAGTAGACATTATTTCAACAAGACATGAAGACTCCATCACTTGTCATTAATCTGAATTCAGAAAGTGTAATTGGCTCGAGATCAGTAACAACCGGAGGAAATGCTGTGCTTTAAAGGCACTGAAAGAAAGGAAGGAAGCATGGAAGGAAGGAAGATAGGAAGTTAACAAGGAATGAAGGAATGAAAGAAATGAAGGAAGGAGCTAGGGGTAAGGAACAATGAAGGAAGGAAGAAAGGAATAAACTAATGTATGAATGAATGATGCAGGGAAGATAGAGTGCAATGAAGAAACACGAGAGGAAGGAAGCTAGAGAGGAATGAAGAAAGAAGAGAAGGAAGAAGAGAGAGGAAGGAAGGGAGGAAAAAAGGAAGGAACGGAGGAAAAAATGAAGCAAGAGAGGAATGAAGGAAAAATGCTAGAGAGGAAGGGAGGAAGGAAGGAAGAGCACTAGAGAGGAAGGAAGGAAGGAAGGAAGGAAGGAAGGAGAAAGGGAGAAGGATGGAAGCTAGAATATAAGGATGAAGGAAGGAAGGAAAGTAGGAAGGAAGTTACAGAGGAATGAAGGAAAAAGAGCAAGGGAGGGAGGAAGGAAAGAGAAAGTGAGAAGGAAGGAAGCTAGAATATAAAGATGAAGGAAGGAAGAAGAGAGAATGGGAAGATGGATGGAAGAAACTACTAGTAGTGGGTAGAGCATCCAAAACCCTTACTCCATTAAGGCACTTCTACCTTAAAAACAAATGGCACAGCACTAAATACTACTTGTTACGCTCATCACATTGAATTACCTGATTACTGGGCTAAAATCCTGAAATCTGATAACAGCTTTAATCAGAATAACTTGCTAACTGATAAACATCGGACTATTAAATGCGCAATGAAATGCATCCAGAAGTATGTGCCTTTACCCGAAGCTTCTGATTGGTCGTTATGATATCATCAATAAAGTTTGTCGGTGGGTTTGATTGGGAAAGTTTCAACCTTTAATCTGAAATATTTTTCAAATATTTATAATAAAGTTAAGATAATAAATTTGATCAAGATGGACTAGATGGACTAGCAGATGGACTAAATAATAAAGTTGATCAATTTTGAACACAGTCCGTACTCTGATTTTGAGCTGAATGTATTATAGAACAGAAGGAGAAAAAAAACAAGATGAGGCATACAGGCTAACTACATTGCTCGTCTGTACTTAGCAATATGGAGCGCACGTATTAATGCGTGAAGGAACGAGGATTTCTCAAACGCTATTCTCTCTGTGTTGAGGAGGACAAAAGGGCGTGCTATGTTCAGAGGAATGGTGTGAATCTGCATGCTAATCGTTTCTGAACAGAGACGCGTTGTGTCGAGTGCACTGTTATTCCGGCTGAACAAAAAGACTTGTGTGGCTGGAATAACTCCTCTGAGGATGGAGTTTGAACTCCGTGCCACTTATCTGATAGCGGACTGAGCAGCACAGACACACACACTCTCTCTCTCTGTCTCACACACACACAAAATGCTGGTCTATTTTTTGATATTACCTCATAGCATAACCAAAAGACCACATATGCTACCTGTACATGATGCTGAATATTTAGTGCATGCTTGCATAACTTCTATGCTGGACTACTGCAGACTACATGTTGCTGGCCGGCTGTCCCGTAATCACATGATGAAACTTCAGCTAGTTCACTAAGCAGTAGCCCACTTCCTTTCCAAGAAGAGAAACAGAATAACAGTGCTGAGTTTCTTCCAGTCACAATTTTCCTGCCCCATGTCCTAAGCTAAAATGGCAGCCTGTTACATTCCTCGTTGACTTACGATGTTTCACGCTGCGAACGAATTACTTCAGGTGTATGTTGGTGATCTCATGAAGCAGATCTAGATAGGCAATCTAGATATAGATTAGACAAACTTGTTTAACGTGGCCTATATACACCGGTCAGCCATAACATTAAAACCACTGACATTAATTCAGTAGATGTCAGAACACACAGTACATCACAGCTTGCTGCGTATGTGGCTGCGTAGCTGCAGACTGATCAGAGTGCCCGTGATGACTCCTGTCCACTGCTGAGAGTGTCTACATCGGGCACATGAGCATCAGAACTGGACCATGGAGCAATGGAAGAAGGTGGCCTGGTCTGATGAACCATATTTTCTTTTACATCACGTGGACGGCCGGGTGCGTGTGCATCGCTTACCTGGGGAAGAGATGGCACCAGGATGCACTATGGGAAGAAGGTAAGCTGGCGGAGGAAGTGGGACACTCTGGGCAAGGTTCTGCTGGGAAACCTTGTGTCCTGGCATTCATGTGGATGTTACTTTGACATGTAGCACCTGCATAAACATTGTCACAGACCAAGTACACCCCTTCAATGCAAAAATTGTTCAGGAACGGTTTGAGGAACATGACAAAAAGTTCAAGGTGTTGACTTGGCCTCTAAATTCCCCAGATCTTAATCCGATCCACCATCCGTGGGATGTTCTGGACAACCAAGTCCGATCCATGGAGGCCCCACCTCGTCAGAGCTGTTTTATTGGCACAAGGTGGACCTACACAATATTAGTGTTATGGCTGATCGATGTACATTCATTCCTCTTCAGTAACCACTTTATCCTGGTTAGTGTTGGGGTAGATCTTAGGAACACAGGACTGAGGCGGGAATACACCCTGGGTGAATACAGCCAGTCCAGACGAACTGAGGATCGAGCCGTGAGGCACCTACAGGACCCTCTGCTCCACTCTGCTGCTGTCTTGTTAAATATATCTGGGATGAACATGATTTGTAGTTATTTCATTAATTAGAACAGATGAGAAGTACAAACAAATCTGTCTATCTATCTGTGTGCAATAATGTCTCAACAGGAAGTGGAAAAGTTGTATAAAGGACAAGATAAAGAGGACAAACAGGACGCACCCACATTAACAGAGATACAGAGGAAAAGGAATGCAGAAAGTGGGCTCCATCTCCATCTCTCGCTCTTTTTTCCCCTCTCCCTCTCCCTCTCTCTCTCTCTCTCTGGTGGGCCGGTGGAACGGCAAGCATGCCGCCTCCCACCGCTCCAGTGCACACTCACTCTCTGTTCTGCTGCCTTCAGACGGACTCGGGGAGGCGACCCGCTGACCTCCGCCTGCTTTAGCTCTGCTAACTAAAATATAGAAGATTTCTGAAATACCAGCTTGGGGGGTGAGATTGACTGTGCTATACTGTGCGTGTACTTAAATGATAGCAATCAGACAATTTTAACAGCTGTTTCCAGGACTGCAACGATCTGATACTGAAAACCAGAATCGGACCTGCAACGGATCTGACTTCATCTCAAATGGCTCCACAGTGGTTTTATTATTGTACCGTGAACAGGGACACATGGGGACCCCGGTAGTAGTGCTGAGGTCTGATGTAATCGACGCTCGACATACTGAATATCATAAAATACTGTTGTTTTTTTAAAATTACACATCATAGTAACTTTACAACATTAACATAAATGTGTAGGAAGATCTGACAGTTTTGACCTTGTGGGGACATGTGGCTGTTCCCAACGATGTCGGTGTGTGTGTGGTTTTTAAAAAAAATAAAAACAAAAATTGCAGCTTCTGTTAAAAAAAAAAAAAAAGAAAGAACCAAAAAATGTTTTTGGGTACTGAGGTTAGGGTTAAAGTTAGATTTAGTTAGTTAGATTTAATTAGATCCTTACACGGATAGTAACGCAAACGTGTGTGTCTGTCTGTGTGTGTCTCTGTGTGTGTGTGTGTGTGTGCATGCACGTGCGTTCTCCTACACTGACGACTTGTGTACAGGAGTACACACACACACACACACACACACACACACACACACACACAGTCTCACTCTAATTGTCCTGCCAGATGGTCAAAGCTAATGACGTGAGCTCAAGGATCTCAGAAACCCACACACACACCTGGTTTACTGTCCTTATGAGGACCTTCCACTGACATAATTATTAATGCAGCTAATTGATGGTATGCCGAAACCACCTAAAGTTTTATTATTTTATTTATAGAAATGTTTTTCTTGTGGGAACATTTGTATGTTATTTATTTATTTTTAAAGAAAACTTCTGTTTAAACAACACTTTCCATTACTTTTAATGAGTGTTTTATAGACTTGTTACTACGTACAGCTGTTATGATGGACAACGCTTCAACATCTGAACTTCTCCTTGCTGAATGTTCTGTGTACACTGATGTTACACTGGTGTTACGCTCTCCTCTCGAGTCCTCACTCTAACGTTCGAGTCTGTCCTCTGAACGCTGTACCAGACCGCTTTTACACACGCACCTGTCGAATTCAACACCGTGGTTAAGTGTAAACACAAAACAGAACCTAAAATCAGATTTCTGCGTGGCTCCAACCGAACCTTAATCTTATCGATGCTTTATTATCGCAGTCTTTAGATCAGTGTCGCTGGCTTAAACCTTGAACATAAATGCAAATGAATGAAAAATAAGATAGAAATAGAAAACGCTGACCAATTATTATTATTATTATTATTATTAGTAATAGTAGTATTAGCAACAGAATAACGGATAGAAAATAAGAAAAAGAGAGAGAGAAAAAACAATAGTGTGAAGGAGAACACACACACGCACACACACACACACACACACAACAATGCGAGCTTTTCAGTAGTGAGGCCGTAATCGGCACCCGTACCAGCTAGTGCCAGCCACACACACACACACACACACACACACCCCTTCACAGTTATGCCAATTCAAAAGTTAACTTTTCTTTAAACTGGAAATCGCATCTTCTCCGTAAACACTGACATCATCAGTGATGATGTGAATGAGTAAACCGCTGTGTTTGTGCATATATGTGTGTGTGTGTGTGTGTGTGTATACACTGGGTGTGTATGTGTGTACATGTGAGCTATCTGGAGAAATGGAAGGACAGGAAGGTCAAAAAGATTAATTCAATGGCTATTTCCCCCCCCCATGTCATGCTCTGAATCCCACCAAAGGGAGAAACTGTATTTATTGATTTATTTATTGGATTTATTTATTTATTAGAGTTTATGAGATCCAGATCTTATCTCCGTGTCTGGGCCAATAACACTGCAGGCACTGTGATAGCAGTGAAGCAGTGTATTTCTCTGCATATATTTGGATATATTGCAGATGGCAGATAATCCAGCTGTTATTTAGATGGTATATTAGAGATTAAATTTGATCGTGTGCTTACTTTCATTTTGCATTTTGTACTTTTCATAAGATTTTACAGATCGCTGTTTTTTTCTTATTAAACTTTTTAAAATATACACACACACACACACACACACATATATATACATACATACACACATACATATATATACATATATACACACACACACACACACACACACACACACACATACATATATATATATATGAGAAGTTAATGTATATTATAAATATATATGAAGTTGTAAGACTCTGAAATACAGCGTGTCCCAAAAGTCTTCATACATAGGACTTAGGGAAGCTCAGACCTTTGGCATTTTTAAAACTTAATACTTACTTTTTTAAACTTGCATTTGACTGCTGATGTCTACTTTTTATTATTATTATTATTATTATTATTATTATTATTATTATTAATAATAATAATAATAACTTTTATACTTTTTTTTTCTGTGTACTGCTTATTTTGTGTACAGCACTTTGAGAAGCTGCTTTTAAAGGCGCTTTATAAAATAAAGTTTATTATTATTATTATTATTATTATTATTATTATTATTATTATAGGAGGAAAGGAACACTTTTTAGCAAAATGTCTTCCAAAATTTTTCATATTTAGTTGATTTTATATGTATATATATTTTTTCCCGGATAGCCTTTAAGAACGCCTTTATCAAAAGAAGAACGTATTGAAATCATTCTCACGGCCGGATCGGGAAGCTATCCAGAAGGTTTGCAATGAACTTTAACAGGAGAACGTGTCAAGCACATCATCACACGACACCGTCGCCAAACTTGTTAACAGACACGAAAAAACTCGAAGTCTTGCGGACCGACCGAGACATGAACGTCCACTGATGAAGGAACGAATGGTGCCCTATCGCCTACAATACTCCACCGACCAGGAGACGTTGTTTGTATGCGAACTCGCTGTAGTGCTTTTTGGATTTCATGAGTGGATGCAATTTTCTTCATTAGGCTTTCAGCATGACTGCAAATGAGGCACTCCATTTGAAGAAAAAACAAAACAAAACAAAAAACAAACCACAATGTACTGCATAATGAATGGCGTGCGAGTTCTGACACGCAGAGAGCTACTTTTCAACAAAAACAAAATGAGAACAAAGCAGAGAATCAGAGACAGACGTATTTGCAAACGGCTCTTAGTTCAATCACGAAACATCACAGGGTGTGCTGTTCTAGAAAAAGAATCAACGACAGGGTGGTGTGATGTGACCTGACGTGATGCAGCGTTACTGTTACCACCCAGAAGTGGATTATTTTCCAATAACAACACATCTTTAAGTGATTTATTCCTCTTATAACATGCCCGTCTATATGTGATCATATAAATGCTGTTAAGTAGGATTTTTACTGCAGCCTAGATACAAAATCAATTACAGCATGCAGGGTATTCATGCCTGGACGATCAGGCTGTGCAGGAATATTGTCTCTCGGTTCATCAGATTTTTGTTTGCCATCGATTGAAAACCCGCTTCCAGTCCAATAAATTTCCACCCGAAGGCACACACACACACACACACACACACACACGCTGTTTACAAGCTGTATACTTCTAAGCTACATTACTCATCTGTCCTTATCTGTGTCCTTACCTATCTGGAGCTGAAATGGCATTTATTCTTGTTGTGTGTGTATGTGTGTGTGTGTGTGTGTGTGTGTGTGTGTAACGGTAGATGGATGTCTGATTGCAGAAATGATGCTCTTCCTGTCTCTCCTGACGCAACAGAGGAAAAAGAATGGCGTGTATGTGCTGTTAGGAGGAGACGCATACATGACACGCACGCAACACACACACACACACACACACACACACACACACACAGCTGGTTCACAAACGAAAAACACTTTAACCTCCTAAAATCATGACTCACTGGGCATCCAGACAAACACCACAAATAAAAAATTAAAAGCATAATACAAGCAAATGATATTTCTCCAGCCAGACGTCTTTACTAATGTGCTCTGAAAGCCGTAAGTTAATGTGTCTCTGGGATGGACAACGTTAGCATACAGCAGATGGACTGCTAGCTAATGAGTTGCTGTTCTTGTAAAAGCGTTATCAGGTTACATTACATTACATTACATTACATTACATTCCAGCATTTGGCAGACGCCCTTATCCAGAGCGACTTACAATTATCTCAATTATACAACTGAGCAGTTGAGGGTTAAGGGCCTTGGCAGTGCTGTGATTTGAACTCACAACCTTCCGATCAGAAGTCCAACGTCTTAACCACTGAGCTACCACTTCCCCACGTTGTTGTGGGCATGAGCCCAACTAAGTACAACTGCAACTGGCAAATGCTGCCTAGTTACCCAGGCATCTGCTGCATCAGGAATGCAATTCAGGAGAAAGGAAGGAGGAAAATCATAATGAGGACATGTTAGGATTCTAATCATCTTACGTCAGAATCACAGTAATTAAGAGATGACTGTTTGGAGATTCACATTGGATTCAGAAAGAAGTCCTTTTCTGTGGAAATGCATAGATTACCCTACAGATACAGCTTCTATAAGCTATGGATTATAGTGCAGAGTAGAGAGCAGAGACGTGGATAGAGTTAAATACTGTTATATTCTTATCCAAATGTGGAAGCTCTTTTTAAACAATTTTAACAAGTCACAAGATTGTAATTACTGTAATAACGTACGACATGATGAACATGCAATTAAAAATGGGCTTTACACTGTACAAGGAGAGAAATCTTGCAGTTGGATCCCTCGATCCCTTAATGCGACAGTGACATGCTCACAGTGCACGACTGGATCCCTCAATGAGAGAGTAAGGTGCTCACAGTGCACGACTGGATCCCTCAAGGAGAC
>JANDJT010000103.1:4424995-4441543 GCA_024331685.1 Stegophilus panzeri | reverse complement strand
TCCTTGTGTTTTTACGTTGCTACAATGCTAGTCCTTGTGTTTTTACGTTGCTACAATGCTAGTCCTTGTGTTTTTACGTTGCTACAATGCTAGTCCTTGTGTTTTTACATTACTACAATGCTAGTCTCTGTGTTTTTACATTACTACAATGCTAGTCTCTGTGTTTTTACATTGCTACAATGCTAATCCTTGTGTTTTCAAATCAAGTCAAGTGAGTTTTATTCTCATTCCTCTATATCGCTTGTATACACTGGAACGAAACGTTTCTTCAGGACCATGGTGCAACACAGAACAGTATGCAGGACTACATAAAGTGTAAATACACAACAGTGTGCAAGTGCAACAAGTGCAAGACAATAAATACACAGAACAGGACAATAAATACACAGAACACAGTCTGTAAACTAAACTATTGTAGTGTAGCAGCAAAACAAGTTCAATAATATAAAAGTGACTCATGCAGCTTAGTGTGGTGTACAGTGGTTTTGACATTAATACAGTGCTAATCTCTGTGTCTTTACATTAATACAGCACTAATCTTTGTATCTTTATATTAATACAGTGGTAATCTCTGTGCTTTCCATTACTATAATGTTAGTCCCTGTGTATTTACATTACTGCAATACCAGTCCCTCTGTTTTTACCTTATTGTAATGCTAATCCCTGTGTTTTTACCATAATATAATGCTAGTTTGTTTGGATTTAGTATAATGCTAATTTATGTGTGTTACTATTTTACTATTCATATTTTGATATTAGTTCGTATGTTTTGTTTATTATAATACTTTTTCATATGTTTCTGTTTACAGTAATGCTGGTTCATGAAGTAGCCTACTTTCTAGAGATGGGAAAAGGCAACCTTCAGGGCTCTTGAGACTCAACATACTGTAGGGGAATATGAATTGCTTTTCAATACAAATAAACAACATTTGTGCTATGTGAACAGAAATACCATGTTGAAATTGATCAAAAACACATTTCAACCGAGTACAAAAATTTCAGGAAGAGAAAAGTAAAGTCTGAAATATGTAAGAATACTTAAAAGGCGAGAAAACCTCAAAGCAGCTGTTTCGCATTTCCACAATACACTGCGAAACTCATGCATTTAGTGCACTCATACACAACCCGAGCATGACACGAGTGTGCGAATCACTACACATACCCTACATTCACTTCTTTTCGCTTTGTTCTAGAGAAAGCTAAAAAGTATGCAAGTTTAAAACTGTAGTCTGTGGTTTATATTCTTTACGAGTTTATGTTCTCCTCCTTCACAAACATAAAAACATACATACAAACACATACACACACACACACACACACATCGCATGCTGTACAATGCTAATACACTAAAATTTAGGGAACTAAATTCATTCAATAACGAACTCTGTATTTCGTAAGCTCATAATCAACATCACAATCAGTCCATTTTGTTGGCTGCATTCTTATTTATTAATTATAAGGTAAAGATAATTGCAGCTAATTAAAGCCGCTTTTTTGCGTCAAAGCTAATTAAAGCTAATATGCTAACAGAGTTACCGCTACATTAAACACAGTATGCTAATAGTGTTAAAGTTGAGTAACGCTAATGTGTTAAAATGTATTAAAGCAAGATTAAGGCTAATATGCTAACACAAACGCCCGCACACACACATACAAACACACACACACACACCCTGGCATTGCTGTGCACGCAGAGAAATGCATATTTAAATGCACGCGAACTTTCAGTTTAATTCACAAAAACTGAATGATGGATTCAGACACTACTGGATGTTTTTAGCGTCATAATGCAATGGAAATGAGAAGTTAATTTAGATGACAGCTCATCGCTTTGCCCCGCCATATCCTGAGGTCATGCTAATGAGCAGTTTTGATTGGCTAAAGCAACACAATCTTTCCATTCCAATACAGACAGTCCAGTAGGAGGCATGGCGATGTAATGTACCGTATTTTAATGAGGTTGACCATTCTGATTTTATTTTTAAATATTTTTAAATGTATTTGAAATCTTTATTACATTTTTAAGGTTTAGAAAGGCTACACTGCACACAACACATCTAAAATATATAAAGCACATACTGCTGATCTCACACTCAGAGAAAAGGACATGCCATATTCCAGAAGAAGGACACACACAGACATACACACACCGGCACACACACAGACACATTCTCTCACAGGTGAGTGTGAGCTGAGTGGCTTACATGGAGTGCGGAGTGCGTGTGTGTGTGCGTGTGTGTGTGTGTGTGTGTGTGTGTGTGTGGTGAAAGAGAGAGAGACAATGATTCATTTACTGCAAAAGCTGGCATGAGGACACTATATAGGATTATATAACACACACACACACACACACACATACACACACACACACACACACGGCAGGAAATAGTGTATGTTCTTCAGTGTGTGTAGAATCTGGCAGTAACCCACTCCAAACCATTTGTTTTTCCCCTCTCTCTCCCTCTCTTTCTCTTTCTCTCTCTCTCTCTCTCTCTCTGGGTGTGTGTGTAGAAGGTAAAGGTGAAACTTTTGTGAGTCGTACAAACAGGAAACGCATGAGACGGAAGTAAGAACTTTCTGTGCACACACACACACACACACACACACACACACACACACACACACACACACACAGAGCGTTATGGTTGTTTACTGATCTGTTTCGCTGTAACTAAATCCCACTACAACTCTATCCTTAACCTCAGTATTCTACATCTAAACCAATTTTCTAACACTATTACAGCTGAAACACAACTAATATGTTTTTATTATTAAGTGAATTATATTTTTAAAAATCTACTATATACTTAGTACTACAGCTAATAACGTGATTACATTCATGGTAAATTTCCAGTAGTATTAAACTCACATTAAAGAAGATGCTAATTGGATTGAAGTTACATTAAAAGGTGCAATTAAAGTAAAAAAAAAAAAAAAAAAATTGAATGGGAAACAAAACCAGGAGAAACTACTTCCTTCGTGTTCTATAAAAATTCTTCTGAAATGTCGGAAACTTTAAACGGACGTTTTGAAACCCAAAAATAATAATAATTTTTGAAACACAGGTTTCTTACCAGGAAAGCATGGTTTAAGCCGGTCAATAGTAGATAATTCTTTATTTATCTAAATACAACTTACTCAATAAGGCCACGTTCATGATTAGGTTTAAATCTCTAATCAATATGCGATCAATATGTTTTATAATACAGGGAAATATTATGGCAAAGTCTAAACTAGATCAGCCTAACTAACTATCTGTATTTAGTGATGTACTTGAATTTCATAATTACGACTTTTATGCAAGTGCAAAACAGTACTATCTGACAAGCACGTGAAGGCAGTAGAATCCCACACTCTGCTGCATGACCTGATTAATAATGAATAATCTTAACCCAGGTTTATACGGTGCAAGTTTTGGACGGATTTTGCTGTCGCAGATCGTTAAAAAAAACGCTCGTTGTAAAAGACTTTTCTTCGTGAGTTGAAGTCGACGGTGTTCGAACGCATAATCTGATATGCGGCTGATTGAGTGCCGTTGTGACCGAAGACAGCCGACGAAAACGGTGTTCATTTTTAAAAAATTAAAATCTGATCTAAAAACCGCAGACGGGAGGGTGGCGCAAAAAATTCACGTGAAACTCACGGAATAGCTACAAATATGTTAGCGGTGATGTCGAAATATAAACAAAACATGCTGACGGACAGAAATAAACATCCTCATTACCTCAAGCTCACGTTGAAGAATGTTTATGCTTATGAAAACCCATTTTCTGTCCGAGATTGTAAGCAGAATGCAGTCGTTGTCTTTAAATCGCAGGTCTATCGCTAGTCGTTGTATAACCTGACATGAAGGACACGTTATCAAACAGTCTGTGATAGAATTCAGGCTGAGATTTGATTGAAATCATGTCGTGGAACGTGACACGTAATAATCTCAAGACACCGTTGCAATCAAGGTGTGAAACCGGCTTCGCACACCTCACAAACACCCATACACATGCATACCTGACCTTTAGTATGCACGAACACTTACTAATTAGAGCTAAACAGATTAAACACTTCCTCTTATACTATAGTAAAACTATACTGAACAGTTACAAGGGGAATTTTTTGTGCCTCAGCTTGTGTTTCTACAGAAAAGGTCAGTCAATGACTACACGTGAAAGGAGGAATTCAAATACACAATACCAAGATTACAAACATTACAAAAATGACCGCGATTGAACTTTTCAACGATAGCAGGAGCCCAAAGTCAAGATGATGAGTGTGTCGCGTCTGAGTCAGCTCTTTAGTTCAGTAGTCAGGGCACTGATCAGGTGATTTTAACGCAGAATCCTACAGTGCACCAGAATGTTCGCGCCATATAAAATCCCACCAGGCACCGCAAAAACGAGGGAGTATCAGTGCTGACTATGTTCCCTTACTGGAAATGACGTTGTATATTCCGAAGCATCTCGACTCAAAAAAAAAAAAAGGCGGACGAACTCTCAGCCAACTCGGTCTACAAATGTAAGTCAGTTCCTCGGGGATTTTGCGATCGCAGATATGAACACAAAAACAAACAAACTCTGCAACATTCAGAGGAGATTTTCTGCAGATTTGGGCCAAGAAACGTCATGTGACGTCATCACAACGCTCATTCAGCCAAAGCCACCTTTGATTTACGTGAGTCGAACATCAAAAAGGTCTCATTTACCAACAAACATCACTGCGAAAGACCGTGCGAAACTATTTCGTGCAATTGCAATTTCGCCAATTCAAGTAGTTTTCCGCAAAAAAAAAGCAGAAAAAACTCTGCAAGTTGTATCGCAAATTTTGAAAAAAGTCGCAGCAAAACCGAGCACGAAAAACCTCTACGAAATCCTGTACGGACTGATAAATAGCTTGTTATCGTTGTTATAGTTCTCAAATCTAACGACTTTTAAGTGTTTAATGATTTTTTTAAAAATCCAATAGCTAGCCTACGATCCTGTTTGAAGTACCATGACAGAAACGTGTGTGATTAATCTAACAAATTTATATGACGTATAATGTCAGAAAGATATCGCTCCTCCCCGTTGTTGAGAAATACCAGTGGTGATGTTTTACAGCGCGAGCACGTAGTCATGTTGCCGGAAACTGAGTCATCAGTTTCCCAATGTGTAGTGAGCCAGGGTCCTTAGCAGTGCCCCAACTCGTGTACACCATATACTGACTCACCACCTAGGGAGCGAGGGAGCTGATCGAGACACACCTTTTGTACGTTCTAATATATTACACACTACAGACTGATTAACCGTGGCACAAAACACAGATAGTACATACAATTATCACCTTATACACACTTTAAACACTGAAACACCTTATGTAAACACTCCAGGTGTCTGCACTGTACATGATTAAGACAACACTGTAGGTGTCAGTGCAACAGTAAATGTGTTCAACCTGCACAGAAGATCTTAAATTGTCACGTCAAATTCAAAACCGATCAACACGGCTCAAATTCAGATTTGGGGTCAAATTCCAAAACGGCCGCTATGACCGTTACAGAATTTCGTCAATTTAAATGTTAAGACTAAAAACTTTGACCAGACCTGAATGCTTTTAAGTGAAATACCTAGTACTAAGCTAATGTTTAATAAATTGGCTTTACTGACAGATGGTGAGGTGATCAATATTAACTGAAAATCACAACTTATTAAGTCAAAATTGCGAGATATTAAGTTAAAATTACATTATGTTGTAATAACAAGATAATATCTTGAAATAACAAGTTATTACAGCAATATAATGAGATGTTAAAGGAAATTGCCTGTGGGAAACACATTCAGTAGGTTTATATATGAGATATTTTGTCAAGTTCTTATAGATTCTTGTCCCAAACTGTTGGTTGATGTTGTATTTTCATTACTCGCGTGAGCTGCTTTGACGTCACCTGTAGACATTGCTAGAGCATTTTAATAGGAAAAATAAACTTCAATCTCAATCATAAGAGATAACGAACAGGTTTCACTGTTAGCTCACAAAAACAACAACAAAAAAGTACGTGCGTCTTTTTTCCTTCACCGTTTTCCCGAGACATTTCCCGTGTCATATCGATCCAGCATAGAAAGTCGAACTCGGAGTCCTGGAATGCAATGCAGCTCTATGATACAGTTGCTTTTTAATTTACAGCAAAAACTTGCTGTCTCTCGGCTAGTCTGAGATTTACGAGATGACGGGCGTGACCGTGTTGACGTGGATATTAGTGTGAAAGTTTTGGAAGCTGGTCCGTTTGAGCAGAGTGTACAGAAAAGAAGGTTTGAGAGCTGGACAGACTAAAAGACTAAAGCTCTGCTGCAGCGCTCTCTTTACGTAGAGATGAAGGCGAGAGCCAAATCCCACTCACACAACTTGAATGGCATTGTGGGTAACTGTGGCAAACTGTTCACCAAAGTGAAGTTAGTCGAATTTGGTGATGAAAGGAGTTTAGGAATGTATTGCAAAATAAATCTTGGATGCTGCATGTTAATTATAAAGACTAACATGCAAGTTATTCAGTGTGGATTTTTCCTTTATGCCAAAATAACTTGATGTAGGTGTTAAGTCAACATGCGTTGATTCAGCATTGTGGACTTGTGCATGCATGCTTCACAGAGTAACACCCCCCTCCAATAATTAACAAACAAACAAACAAACAAACAAACAAACAAATAAATAATGCATACAAGATATAGACAGTCACGTGCCTCTCTAGCCATTAAAAATGTAGACATGAAACACACCGCGATTATCGGTGTCTCGGTTATGTTAATGAGTGCAGTGTCACATCCTGTACCTTTTTTAGTTTTAGTTTTTTAAGGCTCGCGCTGGATTGCATAGTAAATAAAAGCACCACGGTACATACCCACGCGCGTTTAGCGGAATAAACACATCCACGGTTGGATTATATTTGTTTCTGTGCAGCAACGCCCTGAAAACAACTCCTCTTTCTGCGTTATTTTTGCTCGTTCCTTACTCCGTGTTTGTGTGTATTTTGCTTCCTGGTTTAAGTGGTGAGTGTTTGCATGAGGGCGGAGCGGAACCTGATCGCGCGAGCCGGAACACGCTGTATCTATAGAGACCTTATCGCTGGCAGGACACGCGCGCATGCGCAGTGCGTTCACGCTGCATTCCAAAGTGTAATATAATGTGTCAGAACAGGAACTTTCTCCACTTATACCTCCACGTGCTGAACAGCAGAGAAGCAATGTATTTAAAATGTAATCTTACCATTATGGAAAAAATCACGTGCATTTCACGTGTGTATACGTTTTCACGTGCTCATTCATTCATTCATAAGCATTTTATCCTGGTCAGGTCAATCTGGAGTCTATCTCAGGAACACAGTGAGGAAAATGGGAGTACACCTTGGATGGGATCACAGTCCATCACAGGGCACCTACACATAAACACACACACACAAACACACACACACACACACACACACACACACACACACACACACACCCCTAGGGGCAATTTAAAGTAGCCAGTCCAGCTACATGCATGGTTTTAGGAGGTGGGAGGAAAGCAGTGGAAACCGATGTGGAAGAATGTGCAAACCTATACATACATGCTGCACATACTGCTAAGGATCAAACCAGGGACCCCGGAGGTGTGAGCTAGCAACATTACCCACCATCATAAAACAATACCACCCTCATGTGACTATGCAAATAATTTGTGATCACGTGTGAAAGTGTGAAAGTGCATTCCACCATGCTCTGCCACTCAACTGCAACTGTGAACTCAAAGACCAAAAAGAAAAAGAACGATTTATGTATTAAAATCACATCTGAAACATGAAACCACACGCTCTACATACATACAATAGAAATTAAATATAAACTGAAATAGAAAGGAAGGGAAAAAAGAGAAGAAAAGAAAAGCAGAAACCCTAATCAACAGATAAAATGCAGACTTTTTACAGTCAGGGTTGAGTACAACAGCCTCTGGGTGAATACAGATAAATTACTCTTAAAATATGACAAAAATTACATGAATAATTTGGCCTTCAGCTCAGACAGCAACAGCGACAAAAACAAACAAACAAGAAAAACCCAGCACAATTTTATTTCAAGGTTTTGCTGCTACTGCTATGCACGCACATACAGTATCTCCATAACAAGCAGGGCCAAGCTATAAAAAAAAGTTAACGTGAAAATAAAAACGTATACACTACATGTGAAATTGAAAACAAATGAATTGTGAGGGGAAAATGACATGGGAAATTAAAAACACATGCACTACATGGGAAAATTAATGAATCATTTAAATTAAATAAAAACATTATTTGCATGTGATTGTTTCTGTACGTAAATAGTACAGAAAATACATAATTACATACATAATTGATACAGTTTTTCTCAAGGCACACACTGCAAAAAATTACATCTTAGCAAATAAAAATATCTTGAATATAGTCAGATTTATCTAGTATTTTCTATGATAAGGTTACAATTAACAAAATATAAGATTATTAAACCTATTTCTAGACATTTTTTTACTCGTTTCAAACGTTGCATTTTCTTGTTCTATTGGCAGCTTCTTTCTAGAAATAAATGCTTAAATCTAACGGAATGATCTGCCAATAGAAGAAGACTGTTTCAAGCTAGGAATTAGTACAAATGTCTGGAAATAGGTTTTAGGAAATGTACATTTGGTTTGTTGTAATCTTGTAATAGGAAATACTAGATACATATGGACTATATCCAAGATATTTTCACTTGCTATTATTTGTTGCAGTGTAGGCCAAAGCAAAACCAACAGCAATAGGCTTATACATTAAAATAGAAAGGGGAAAAAAGAGGGAAATCCTAAAGAACAGATAGAATTTTACAAAAATTACATGAATAATTACTGTTTTTTGGGTCAATTACCACCCAAAAAAATATATTCTTCAGGTTTTTCCTGCTACTCCACATGCACACATCTCCATAACAAGCGAGGCATAGGTTTGATGACATTAACCCTTTAATTTAGGGCTGTTTCTATAGAAACGTGACAGGCAGGTAGGCCAAAAATCAAGAACCTTCCAGTGCTAAAAATGTCCACTGCATACGCTATAAGATAATGACTTCTAGACCCTATGCTCATGTCTAGAAGTTGCAATATGGCCAAGAAGGTGCTTACAGAGCTAGCTGAGTGACATTGACGCCTATTAACGAGTAAATCCAGCTATAATTTCGGCGTCCTAATTACAGATGCTATGGATTATGGTGCTCACGTCTTTTTACAGATCTTCCCATGCTCAAAGACAGCAACAATATCGTCTGTATTGTCTTCATTATATCAAGCTAAGGCCTAAGGCACAATTCAGAGGGGGGAAGAGGGGGTCATTACTTTTCCTGAGTCGGAGTTATGCTCAGCATGAAGCCAGCGTCTGAGTGTCCATTTCAAATGTACCACTGCTGCCTCACTTCAGTATGGTCCACCTGAAGACATTCTACATACCCCCCCACCCCCCCACCCCCCCACTGCACACTCCTTCATTCCATGTCCTTTTTGCCCATTGTACGAGGGCCTGTACTGATACTGAGCTGGCAGATCAAGAGTTGTGAAGTTTGACCCGTTGGAAAGAAAACTAAAGCATGATGTCTCTACTATGAGGACTTTCATAATATTAGTCGAAAACCAGCCAGAAGTATCAGAGAGATGGCAGTACACAATAGACAGTAAGCACAAACTTAAGCATGATTCAGAAGTTACACAAAGGCTATGTGTGTCAAATGGAATTTGAGTAAAGCAGAGGCATGTCTCAGTTACGCATGTTTTTCTTGCGCAAAACTGGATCATGATTCAGCACCACTGTCTGACAGTTTGATATAAGCAAAATATGTCATGCTGAAGTTTTGGGGCATTATAAATACACACACACACACACAAAAACAACTATGGAATGCCATACCAAGCCAATATTAAATATAAAATTAAAACATTATTCATTATTTAATAGTATTGTTCCAAGAAAAGTTTTTTTTTTTTTTTTTGCACAGAGGACAGTGAAGGAGCAACATCTTAATCAGAGACACTGCTTATCCTGAGGACTGACTTTTATCAATTAAATTAAAGTGAGCTGTAAGCAGAACACATAAATGGCCAGTGAGCTTATCTGTAAAACCATGGGCACATTTTCTTAACAGGAGATAACATCAAAAATAACAAAAAGGCAAGTGCTTATGTTTAAAGGTGGTGGTCTAGACGCTATTGAAAAAGTTGTCTCAAGCAGGTTTGGACCCCATCTCTGTACACTCTTAAATGTCCCAGACTTAAAATTGTACCTACATCAGTGTAAGAATATCATAGACGGTTTTTCCCCCCGCTTACACTTTTACCAACAAGTTGATTCATTCTTTTTCTTTTGACTTGGAGGGCATTTATGTAACCGTTGCGTGGTACAGAAACCATTGAAATTACTGACAGTGATGCAGAGTTTTTCTCGTTGGTTGCTGATCGTAATTTAATCTGACCTTACATCAAGCAGCACTTTTAGCAGAAAGCATTAAAGAAGAAGCCTTGAAAGGAACCAGATTCAAAAGGGCATATCAAGAATATTAGATATGAGAACACTGTGTATGAGTCTTAATATGAGCATTGCATATGATTATGTGGAATATAATAATTTATAATAACAGCCCCGAAGTGCTTCACTTTTGGAAAGAAATGACCTCAAATTAACACAATAATCGGACAGCAGTATTTCATTATCATTGACTGAATGGCTGAATGGATGGAGGGAAGGAAGGAAGGAAGGAAGGGAAGGAAGGGATGGAAGGAAGGAAGGAAGGAAGGAAGGGAAGGTAGGAAGGAAGGATGGAAGAAGGGAAGGATAGAAGGAAATAAGGAAGAAGGGAAGGAAGGAAGGAAGGAAGGATGGAGGAATTGAAGGAAGGAAGGAAGGAAGGAAAAGGGGAAGGAAGAAGGGAATGAAGGAAGGAAAGGAAGCTCTGGGAAGCTTATTTAGGCTATATTTGAAAATGTTTTTTGGTTTTCTCACCATTCAGTGTAAACTCTACAGACTGGAAGGAAGGAAGGATATAAGAAGAGAAGGAAGAAGGGATGAAGGGATGAAAGGAGGGAAGGAAGGAATGAATGAAGGAAGCCCTGTGAAGCCTATGTAGGCTATATTTGAAAATGTTTTTTGTTTTGCTCACCATTCAGTGTAAACTCTACAGACTGGAAGGAAGGACAGAAGAAGGGAGGGAAGGAAGGAAGGGAGGAAGAAGGGAAGGAAGGAAGGGAAGAATGATGGAAGAATTGAAGGAAGGAAGCCTGTTTAGGCTATATTTAATTCTTAACTATTATATTTATCTTGGAAAATGTGAGGCAATAGATAAAAAACCATGAACACCCTGATCTACTAAACTGGCTTAGAATTGCTTACTTAGTTACTTACTGCAATGTGTGTGTGTGTGTGTGTGTGTGTGTGTGTGTCTGTGTATGTGTGTGTGTGTGTGTGTGTGCAGGCAAGTTATTGCATAGTAGAAAAAAATTCTTCCTGACTATGTTTCTGCATGATTTTGGATGTTATTGCTCGATTTTGAGTCTTGACTCATCAGCATAGTCAAGGTATAGCTTTATTGGATTTTGCATGGTTTGAGGTCTGATTCATCTGATACATTGCTTTTCTTCCTCATCGTGTTCTTGTGTTACTTGATCCACCATGATAAACGGTCATCTTTTGATTTAAAAAAAATAAACCATGAGGACCTTGAGGGCTATATCGCTAGAAAAAGAAATAAGAGTAGGTGGTGTAAATAAGTAATAAGTGCATGTAGATGATGTAGCAACATTTGTTGTATAATAAATGTGCTTTTGTAGGTGTAGTAGGTGAAACTCACACGTACACACACCTACACACACCTGCTTCAGCACATTAATTGTAGAGCTGTTATAGGACTTTTGTCCAAAACATCCTGTTTTCCTGGAAACTTGACTGGACCTGAAATGTAAAAGTGCCACCTACTCAGGTTGTATTCAGAGGTAGAAAGGTCACCAGGTCCAAAACAGATATTACCATACAATTATCCATGCTGGGGTCATCTGTATCTGGCTGAATGTGTATCACTGATTATCCTAGAAGTGCTTTCTTTTAACTCTTTCTCGCAGTACACTGGCGTTTCATTCCACTGTCAGAATGAAAATCGATTTATTGGACATTTTCAATCAGTATAAACAAATTATTATCACTGCAAGTCTGTTATAAGATTAGTCAGGACACTGTTGGGTTTCTGTATGTAGAGTATTGTGACTCTGTGTTTAGTTGCTGGTGAGCAGAGTGATGAGAAATGGGAGGGGTGTGAGCCCCCTGCTGGGCAAACTCAACAAAAATTTAGAAAAATATAGAAAAAGTGTTGCATCCCATGAGATCCCAGTCCGAAAGGGATCTAGTCTCAACCCGAGTCGTTGTGAACCTCATACAGGAACATCAGCCATTTAAGGTACCATCCTAAATGCCTCCTTTCAAGTCTAATGAGTGTTAAAGTAGAATCGTGATACAATGCATTGTTCAACCCTAATAGTTTCATGGTTGAGCTACTGATAGCTATTAGATTTTAGCCCTTCCAAAAAATATCATGACCATCACTGATGTATTTATTACACCATTGGTCATTTTAAGGCTCCTTCACAAAAGGTACAATTCATGACCAGTTCATGTAATTACTTGAATGTGGGCTCTATCTCGACTCTCAAATTCAAGTCTTTTTAGTGTTCTATTACCCAATCTCTCTTCTTGTCTTCTCAGTGCTGATCAATAAAGACAATGCTAATGGAAATGGAGCCCTGAAAGCAGGTGTGAGTGGAGGAAAAAAATGGCTCCCTGTTCTACCTGTTTATCTCGCTGTTTTATCAGATTCATGATTCCTACCCTCCAGGTGCCTTCTGGTCCTATTTACTGGTCAATTTAATTAAGTAGTGAACAAGAGGTCATGTGGGTCGAAGTGGACGTTAAGCAAAAGCACACAGACGTTAATATGTATGCAGCATTCACTGAGGACATGAAACACTGTGCTTAATGCAGAGTGACCTTGGAATAACCTGACCAGGTGTACTGTACGTTGTTGTTGATCTTTCAGCTGCTCCTGTTAGGGGTCGCCACAGCGGATCACCGTCCATTGTCCGCATATCGATTTGGCAGAGGTTTTACTCCAGGTGCCTTTCAGTTATTTCAGTTTCCATATAACAGAAACAGATCAATACATTTTTATCAAGTCATCATGTAGCAGAATGTTGGACACAAGTGTAGTAGACAAACCACAGAGCTTAGAATTACTCAGAAACGTGAGACAACCAATGAGGAAGTAAGAAATAAAACATGACAGACTATGCTGTTGTATGAAAATAATCCACACTGAAAGGTTGTTCTACGTCACATCGGGCCGTTACCATCCCAAAGTAAATTATTTTCATATAACAGCATGCTCTGGAGTGTTATTCCACTAATCCAACAGCGATTTGCCAACAATTACACTGTTTAATTTACAATCCCCTCCATAAGTATTGGAACATCAAGGCCAATTCTTTTGTTTTTGCTATACTCTGAAGACATTTGGGTTTGAGATCAAAAGATGTATATGACACAGTAGATCAGAATTTCAGCTTTCCTTTCCTCGTATTTACATCTAGATATGTTAAACAAGTTAGAACATGGCACCTTTTTTTTGAACCCACCCATTTTTCAAGTAATAAACATAGTGGAACATGTGACTGACAGGTGTTTCTCGTTGCCCAGGTGTGTCCTGTTATATTGACTGTTTAAAGAATTAATAGCGCTGAATGTCTAGTCTTGTTTTGAGCCCTGCTTTAGGCCTGTGAAGACTGCATTTGTTGTTTAAAAGGATAAACCAACATGAAGACCAGAAAGCTGTATATGGGAGAAAAGCAAGCCATTTTGAAGCTGAGAAAAGAGAGAAAATCAATCAGAGCCACTACACAAGCATTGAGCATAGCCGATACAACAACTTGCAATGTCCTGAAAACAAAGAAAGCACTGGTGTACTAGCAACCAGACATGGAACAGGTCAGCCAAGGAAAACAACAACAGCTGATGACAGAAACATTGTGAGAGCTGTGAAGAAAACCATTAAACAATAATCAGCGACATCACTAACAACCTCTACAGGGTAGGGGTGAAGGTATCACAATCCACTGTTCGAAGAGGACTTTGAAAGTAGAAATATAGAGGCCATACCACAAGATGCAAACCACTCATCAGAAGTAAGAATCAGAAAGCCAGATTGGAATTCGCAAAGGAATACAGAATAACCACAAAAGTTCTGGAACCAAGATTAACCTCTACCAAAGTGACGGAAAGACCAAAGTGTGGCGAATGAAAGGATCCATACTTCCAAAACATACAAGCTCATGGTTAAAGCATGGTGGAGGTAGTGTCATGGCTTGGCCTTGCATGGCTGCTTCTGGAACAGGCTTACCAATCTTTATTGATGATGTAACTCATAATGGTAGCATCAGAATGAATTCAGAAGTCTACAGAGACATGTCTGCCAATTCACAGAGAAATGCATCGATTTTAATCAGGAGGAATTTCATCATGCAGAAAGACAATGACCCAAAAAGCACTGCCAACTCAACAAAGGACTTCATCAGGGACAAAAAAGTGGAAGGTTTTAGACTGGCCAAGTCAATCACCAGACCTTAACCCAGTTGAACAGCATTTCACCTCCTGAAGAGAAGACTGAAGGGAGAAACCCTCTGAACAAACAACAACAAAAAGAGGCTGCTGTAAAAGCCTGGAAAAGCATCACTAAAGAAAAATGCAACAGTTTGGTAATGTCAATGGGTCACTGGCTTGATGCAGCTATTGCAAGCAAGGGATATTCAACCAAATAGGAAGTGTTATTTACTTTAAAAAGTAGGGGTTCTGCAGTACCACTGTCAAAATCCTGTCAGAGAATATCTAGCAGACCACCAAAATGGTGCAGAAATGCATGGTTGAGTTCTTTGCAAAGCCTTAACAACAAAAAATATGAAACAATTTATGCATGTTTTTGGACATGGCAAGTCAGAGAGAAAGGCCACATTTGGAGTCCTGTGAAACATGCAGTAAGAAAATATTATTTTATAATACTGCTGCAGAGTGTGCACTTTTTTTCCCACTTTCATAAAACACAAAATCAAACAGAAACCAAAACAAACCCACTTATGGCTTGATATGTTCAAATTCAAAGCGAGTGTGTTGTCTATCAGCTCCAGCTCTTTCTCTGGTTCACAGCACTCCCTGAAAGACCAAAAAACACACATAGTTAATTTATTCTTTGTTAAACAACACGTTTCTTATTAGTCTTAGACTACATTGTGCATCCACCATACAAGTCCCTGTGTATAAGCTGTTACTATAGAAACAATACTATATTAGATAGAGTACATTAATATAAACAGTGTTTCTATGTCTGAATCATGCAGTTATACCAAAATAACGCACACCTTCTGACCCATCAGATTCGAGAATTTAACAACTTTGTGGTATAAGTAGGCATTTTAAGGCTCTGTCCTTTGCTCTAGTGTTTAAAAGTTACTGACCGTTACAAAGCACTGACACCGGAGACTCCTTCCATAAATGTTAAAAAAAAACAAAAACATCTCCTTACAGAAATCTTCACCATATTAAAAAACTTCACCATAGAAACCTTTTTTTTTCATAGCTAGAATCTAGAATTTCTTTGATACAGTGTTTTGAATACATGTGTGATTTTACATCTCCTCATGTCTGTTAAAGTATTCCACCATTTTGTTTAACCCTTTCATACACAATGTCCAGACTTCTGGACAGTCAGTTTACGGCTGTTTTTAGAAAAATGTAAGATGTAAATCATCTCCAAATCACTTCAGGCCATTACTGTAATTTAACATAAACTACTATTATGTTGCTTTCTAGATTACTCATTGTCAATGCAGCATGCTTCTGGTATATCTTAATAAACATTCTATCAAAAAATATCCCAAATTTATAAATAATAATGTATATTAATGTCAAACTCCAAAGACACCGTAGCTTTAATGAAATTAGCTGTTTCTATTGATGTTATATATATATATTTTTTATAGTCTATGAATACAATGGTTAAACAGACAACAACAAAACATGTGCTTTTACCTGTTAGTGCTTGTTATTTGCTATACTGCCCCTAAGAATCCCTTCTATCTACACTACATCTCTAGGGCAGGTGATTGAGTCTCATGGCTTCTCATATCATTGCTATGCTGATGGCACCAAGCTCTTTTTGTCCTTCCAGCCTGACGATCCATCCGTCTCTGCACGTATCTCTGCTTGCCTGTCGGACATCTCTGGATGAGGGAACACCACCTTAAGCTCAACCTGGCAAAATCTGAGCTTCTTGTCATCCCATCCTGTCCCTCAATCAACCACGACCTCACTGTACAGCTTGGCTCAACCACACTCAAGCCAACCAGGATGGCCAGGAACCTTGGGGTGATTCTCGATGACAGCTTTACCTTTACAGACCACATCTCAACAACTGCACGGTCCTGTAGGTTCATTCTGTACAACATCAAGAAAATCAGACCCTA
>JANDJT010000103.1:4365265-4384090 GCA_024331685.1 Stegophilus panzeri | reverse complement strand
TCTTCAGCTGCCCCTTTAACCGCCGCCCTCTTCAGCTGCCCCTTTAACCGCCGCCCTCTTCAGCTGCCCCTTTAACCGCCGCCCTCTTCAGCTGCCCCTTTAACCTCCGCCCCTTTAACCTCTGCCCTCTTGATCCGCCCCTTTAACCTCCGCCCTCTTGATCCGTCCCTTTAACTTCCACCTTCTTCATCCGCCCCTTTAACTTCCACCTTCTTCATCCGCCCCTTTAACTTCCACCTTCTTCATCCGCCCCTTTAACTTCCACCATCTTCATCCGCCCCTTTAACTTCCACCATCTTCATCCGCCCCTTTAACTTCCACCTTCTTCATCCGCCCCTTTAACTTCCACCTTCTTCATCCGCCCCTTTAACCCTTAACTAAATGTTTCTTTACGTCATAAACGGTGTATGATCATTATGTCAGAGAATCTTAGTAATTTTGTGTGTTTTTTCAGAACCCCCAGGCCTAGGGAGCAGGGAAAGGGAGCGAGAGAGTCATGAGGACGAGCAGTCAGATTCCAAACACAAACAGGAAGTTAAGGATAGGGAGTTGGAGTCAGGCCAGAGGTCAGAGGTTAGTGAGGTCAAGCATTCAGGGTCACGCCGCAGCCGTACGTCCTCCTCCAGCTCGTCTTCCTCCTCTTCTGTGTCATCGTCTTCCTCCTCCACGTCCTCTTCCTCTTCATCCCGTTCTTCCTCTCCGCGCAGGAAGAGGCGGCGCAGTCGCTCAGCTTCGCGTGGGAATCGCAGGCACAGCCGCAGTCGTAGTCGGAGTTCCCGCAGGAATCATTCAGAACGCGGTGAGAGGGAGAGGAGACGGAACAGTCGAGACCGGAGCTCTGCTCGCTACAGGAAGCGCAGTCGCAGCCGTGATAGACGGCGCAGCCGCAGCCACAGTCGAAGGAAGAGAACGAGAAGCAGAGACAGAGAGAGGAGGAAAGAGAGGAGCCCAAGCCGTGAGAAGAAGAGAAAAGAGAAGGAGCTAGAGAAAAAGAAAGACAAGCAAAAGGCGAGAGAGAAGGAAAGGGAAAAGGAGAAGGAGAGAGAAAGAGAGCGAGAAAGGGAACGAGAAAGAGAGAGGGACGCTAGCTCAGCCAGAGAGGAGGAGAGCAGATCGAAGAAGAAGCGGCGAGAGAACGACACTATTTCCCGGCAGGACAGCAGGTCTAGTAGAAAGAGTTCGACCAAATCAAACAGGAAGTATTCGGACTCTGACTCCAGCAGGTCCCCGTCCCCCGAGGTTAGCAAAGGCAAAAAGTCTAAAAAAACTAAACGTAGTCGATCAAGGTCAACGGAAAAATCGCACAAGTCTGGTAAGAAGGCAAGCCGCAAACACAAGTCTAAATCGCGATCAAGGTAGTATCCATTTTTATCTTTTTTCCTTTTTTTTTTATATATTATTCCATGTCTGTGATGTGTAACGTTGCATTGATGTTATTTAACATTTTTAATTCTGCACATGCATTTTCACATGCATATTTTATCTATTTTTAAACAATAGATTTTCAAGACATAGAGCAGTAATCCATGTTGTACTGAGCCATTGTACATTTAACCCTGCTCCTTGTTCTGTTTTATGTTGATGCTACAAGCTGTGAGGTGTGACTGTGTGAGAGTGAGATAACACTGACGTTCCCTCCGTGTGTTCCGTTTCTCTGCAGGTCCAACTCCCCGAGCCGTCGCAGGCGCTGAGGATTCCTGCGCTTTCTCACTTATTTTAAAATTCCATGAGTTTAAAGGGCGTGTCTCGTTATGGAGGCAGCGTTGTAGGTGAACTCTGCACTCAAACCCACACTGTAAATATGTGTTCATTTTTAAGCGATGTCTGTGAAATTAAAAGTTTTGAAAAGTGAGGTGATTTTGGCCTTGTATTATGAAAGACTCAGCATTAGTAGTTGATATAGGATCTTGAAGCTGTAACATTTTAAAGCCCTCGAGATGGGGGAGAGAATTCATCTAATGTAAAGTGTCCAATAAAATAAGAATGCTTTTTTTCTGTTGACCTTGAGATTCGTCTTTTTTTTTTTTTCTTTTTTTTTTTTCCCCCCCTTCTAAATTACCTATATTTTCCTATCTGGTGCTAACTCTCCATTTTATACATGAGCTAACAGACACCTGTGATAGGTTAGTGTCACTGATTACTCTCTGCCTTGGATGCTCCTGCCACAGGATACAAGATGTGTGTGTGTGTGTGTGTGTGTGTGTGTGTGTGTGTGACACAGACACACACACACACGACTGAAATGTTTCTCATGATCTTGAAAATCTTTTGATCTGAAGGTGTCTGATTGAAATCTGTGTCATCGACAAAAATATAATTGTGCCAACGTATTCATTTCTTTCATTAGAAAACTAACATTTTATTTACAAAAAAAAGTTGTTTTAAACGGGCGACTTGAAGCAAAATATTCCAAAAAGCAGCCATTAAGGGTCCAGCATAGGTGGGAACTCCTTTAATACTGTTTAAAAAGCATCTCCGGGAAATTGCTCATGAAATCAGATGAGAAAATGACAAGAATACATTTCTGGAAATTCTAGGCAAAAAAGGAGTCTACTTTGAAGATGTTAAAATATTAAATTATTTTGATTTTGATTTTTTTATTTTTTTTTTTTTTATCACAGCATAATTCCCATAGTTCCATTTGTTTTATTTCAGAGTTTTGATGACTTATTATTATTCTAAAATGTGGGGGGGATTAAGGATGAGTGTGTCTAAACTTTTGACCGGTAGTGTATATAAATAAAAATAATAATTATTCTTTTTTTTTTTTTTTTTTTTTTTTCCCCCTCCTTTACTTTTCTGGCAACAAGCTTCTGAATCTTGAAGGATGTATTCTGATTGGCTCTAGGAGACCTCTGACCTTAGGGACAGTTTGGTAGACAATGTGGCAAATCCACTTACCAGCATACTTGTTTGAAAGGTGGGCGGATACCGAAGAAGCCACAAGGAAACTCCACATAGACAGACTTGTACAGTCCAGTTCATTTAGCAAAATTCAGTAACATTTATTGGCAATACTGTATCAAGTATAGCAAAGTTCTACTGGGAAGCAAATTCAGTATTCATAATGTTTACAGAATTAATAAGAATAGTAGTGAAATAGTTGGAAGTGTGTTACTCACTGATTCTCAGGTGGTCGCATGTTGTGATGCATTTCGCAGTGTGAGGTGCTGTTTAATCTTCAGATTGTGTTCAAATTTCAATTTCTTTGTAAAATGAAATCGGTACATAATTTATGATGACATTTGCATGTTTTAATTGTTGATAAAATAAAATGACACTGGGTAGTACCCTGTTATTAAAATTGGTCAAACCGTAGCAACTCTTCCAGTGCCGCAGATCCAGTGATGTCAACTTTGTGACTTTGCTACTAGATTTGGTGCCAATTTTTAGGTGCCTTTAGCAGCTTTATTTTGAAAAACAGATTAGTGACAAAAAAAAATCTAGCGACTTTTTGATCAGATGCTATCAGCTGCACTCGATTTGGCTCTCCGGCTCTTGTCTCAGCTGCTGGTTATATGGGTTGAGAGAGCAGGGTCGGTCAACTCGCCAACTGTGTGCAAAGCCTGACTTGAATTCTGCAAGAAGTTTCCAGTGACCAATCACTGATCACCATTGTTTTGAAACAACCATTCACTGTTTTTAAACTCTCTTCCTGAGGCCTGTTTTACGAAGCTGGTTTCGGTGGCTACCTAGGTATGTTTGCGTTTAGTTTGAGCAAACTCTGGTTTTCCGGTCTCAACAAGGTGGATTGGTTTTTAGCCGTTTTCATTACCATGGTAACTACATGGCTAACCTGCTCTAGAGCAGGTTTTATTCTGGGTAAGAAATCACAAACCCAAATTGGACCAATCAGCTGTGAGCAAAGTGATATAAATCTGATGCATAAATGTTAATCTTTTAGTGTTTGTAGTGATGGCGTCACTGTTTGTGGAGAATCCTGTCGAGCTCGGAGCACAAATAATAAGAAGTGCACTTCGAAGGGAAAGAACTTTAAGGGACAAACACAATCCCCTGGCTTTTCCTGACAACTGTACGAAAGATATCGATTTTTGTTTGTCAGATTGTACATATTTGCATGCGGTGGCATTATTCCTGTCCTAATATATTTTCACATATATTTTATTAATATTTAGTTAAAACAATTTGCATTTATATTAAATGAAATTATGTGAAATCTGTTTGGGTTATAAGTTTTCAATTTCAAGTTTTCTGTTTATTCTCATTGTGAGCCTATAAAAGTAAACTTGTGTATTCACACAATCAGCAATGTTCCGCCAGCAGTTTTCCCGACCTTTACAACGGTGTTGCTTTCTGCGGTTAGTGTAGGTTAAATTTCCTCATATTTCCACATGATCATTTCTTGCTCTTCGACCGAAAAGTATGCATGCCTGAGTTTTTCCCATGTTGAACGCTATTGGCTGTTTGCTGTAAAGGTCTGGCTCTTACGTGCACGAACACACAGAATAGGCACTGACTCAATGTTAAAACCTGGGTTGATTGAGAAAGTTGATAACCAGCGTCAAGAAACCTGTTAACCATAATTAACCCGGGTTGGATTTGTTTGGTTTTTTCAACTCAAAACTTACTCTGCAACTCTTCAGTTTGTTCAAATTGCTTCATGCAACAGGCCTCTGGTGATATTAACAAGCAATAAAAACTAGTTATTCCATTAGCAACTGTTTTCCTTGGTGTCAGTTTCCCAGCTGTTCATTAGCACTGCTTGTTTTTGTCTTTTGGAATAGAAAGTACAGTATGTAAATAACTGGTTCCTGGTGCCATGACCAAAGACTTATGATCAGTTATTTCCTATTCTGATAAAACAACAAAATTCTGTAAATAGCTTCAGTAAATCTTCATATAACACCTTTTGATATACAATGATATGCAAATTCACGTGGCGTTGAAATGAATATGCAAATAAGCATATAGCGTCATCTGGTGATGTCTAGCGACTCTTATGAGCGTGCACTACACGTTCCCCTGAAACGGGTTGGGAATACTGCCAGCTCTCTCCTCAAAGTTGTTTGAGCTCTTATGTACAAAACAGTGCGCTCAACTTCAGGTATAAAAGTTGTTTCAGGCGTAAAAGCTCTGGAGGTAGGGCTCGAAGAAAACATTTCGTAATAGACGTAATTTCTGTCCGTCCATCTACAGTATCAACGCAGTAAACCCAACTTCCACAGGAGGTTGCTATTTAGTTATGAAATTCAATTTTAATAATTTCTTAAAACACGAATTAGTCACGAACACGTAAAAATGTCATTTTTAAGTAAATAAATGAAGGGATCCTGGATTCAAAATGACCGCCACCGTAGTTTCAATTCACTGAATTTCATATAACTGACCGCATTTTCCCACGAGTGGGGTTTAGAATACAGTTAGCATAATTAAGTATGGGAAATTACGTGTGTATAATTTTATTGCGAAGTATTAGTAAAAAACAAAACAAACAAATTAAAAAAAACTGTATTATTAAAAAAAAAAAAAAAAAAATGAGTGTAGGGTTGGGAACCGGAACTTGTTTTACGCGGCTCAGTTTCCTCCCGACGGTAATCGGTGACGGACCTATGCGGTCACATTGAAGTTACTGCAATGCGTCGTGAAATGTGAGATTAAACAACGCGGGGTTATGTTTTCCAAACAATGCGTACGTTTTGCTGGCTTTGTATTGATCAAATCCAGATTAAAATGCTCGATACCTGTGATAAAATATGCGACAAATGAATGTCAGAGTGCTGCATTGAAGCGCTCACACACCAGCTGGACGGGACATAGACAGCACACACACTCTGAGGGCAAGACCAGAGGGTGAGAGAATCCGTTTCAAAACAAATAATGCAAATATTTCATATTTGTTTCACTTTATTAAACACTTAACATAGGTCATGTTTAATACAGATAAAAACGTCGTTGTTTATAATGGCCTATGCTGTTAATATTATTTTAAATTGAATTATATCTTGATTTTATTTCCTTAAACTGAAGTGTATGGTCATTAGTTGATTTCATATTTCCTTGTCATGAATAAACATAAATTTCCCATGAACATGCCCCTTTTTTCTTATAATGTCTATATCCATAATGTCCGTCCCATCTCCTGCAGCACTCTGGACCCGGCTGAGGTCAGGAAATTCCAGGTTCTGGCCAATAAATGGTGGGACATTCAAGGTGAATTCGCACCTCTCCATGCCATGAATGAGCTAAGAGTGGCCTTCATTCGGTCAGTATACAAATTCCATACCAAAATTCCGGTAGAATGTATGATGTGCCATTCTTTAATACATTAAAATGGCAATAATTAATAGATTGCTGTGGTATTAGTCACAGACCACAGAAACAAGGTGGATGAGGATATGCTGATCTTATTCATTCCATCTGGTTCTTTGATCTCCAGTGATAACCTGTTGACTGTGCACGGTGGCGGTGTGATGGGTCGCCCCCTGGCTGGGCTCAGGATACTGGATGTGGGCTGTGGTGGAGGTCTGCTCACTGAGGTACCTCGTCTTATCTTTACCACCCGCACCAACTGCAGCTTTTTAACCACACTCAGATTTTCTTATTCTCTCTTATATTCCACTATCATTTTGAATCCTGGCTCCATTAGCCCTTAGGGCGGATGGGTGCTGAGGTGCTGGGTGTCGACCCGGTAGAAGTGAGCGTGCGGACAGCAGAGCTGCACTCATCCCTCGATCCTGCACTTAGAGGACGAGTGCGTTATCGCGCATGCACCCTGGAGGAGCTTACTGAGGAAGAGGGAAACAAGGAAGCATTCGATGCGATCGTGGCCTCTGAAGTGCTCGAACACCTGGCAGATCTCGACACCTTCGTCCACTGTTGCTACCGCATGCTGAAAGTAATGCTCACACTCTCTCAAACAAGTGTTCCTGATTCAGATTCAATCAGCCAGTCACAAACATCGATGTACCGGTTTTACTTAAATATAAGGTGTAATATAATGTAATATTACATCTTAGATTTGCTCATCTCGAGCACTTTATTCTGCCAAGGCAAGTTTAATATTAATTCCTATTATCCCATATCACAGCTCAGCCGGTAGCAGATGTTTTACTTTTATCACCCCTAAACTCTTGAATAGTGTTCCAGAGGATATTCACAAGTTCGCTCACTGACCCAGGGAGGCTTGTCAGGCCATACTGAGCTCTGTGTGTGTTTGTGTGTGTCTCCAGCCAGGTGGGTCTGTCTTCATCACCACTATCAGCCGGACTCAGCTGTCCTACGTCTTGGGAATCGTGCTGGCTGAGCAGGTGTTGCGTATTGTCCCGAGAGGGACTCATGAGTGGGACAAGTTCATCACCCCAGTGGAGTTGGAGACACTTCTGGAGTCTTGTGAGTCTAACACACATACACACACTGGAGAACTGTGTAGTGCACTCTATATACATTCCATTATACAGTCCATACGAGATTCCGTGTACTTATTTTGTGATTGTTCCGGCCAAAGATGCTTGATTTCGCTGCGGCTTTTCTCAAAAAATTTGCAATGCAACTTTTTGCGGAAAACTGCTTGAATTGGCGAAATCGCAGTCGCACGAAATTGTTTTGCATGCTCTTTTGCAGTGATGTTTGTTGGTAAATGAGACGTTTTAGCTGTATTCATGTTCGACGCACGTTAATCGAAGAGGGTTTTGGCCAAATGTGTGTTGTGGTGATGTCACATGACATGTCTTGGCCCAAATCTACAGAGAATCTGTGGCAATTTTGAAAAATTGCAAGCTCCTTCAAAAAAGGGGGGAGTTTGCGTGATTTTGTGTTAATTTCTGCAATCGCAAAATCAAGAAATCCTGGAGGGACTGATTATAAGGCCTGGAACATTCTAGAACAGCTTAAATTGGTTTCACTGCTGCTAGACCTTTTTTCCCTTGAAAACGTATAGATCTAGTCTATATCTATCTATCCATCTATCTATCCATCTATCTATCTATCAATGAATGAAGGATAGATATCAGCACTTATTTGCTCCAAACAGTATGAAAACAACCTTACACATTCCATAATGTACACTGTGTAGCACATTAATCCATTTCTTTTACTTCACTCTCTCTCTTTCTTTGAACCTGTCTCTTTTTCTCAGCTGGAATTATTGTTCAGTCTGTCCGAGGAATGCTGTATAACCCTCTTTCCAAATGTTGGAGTTGGCAGCAGAGCACAGCTGTGAATTATGCACTGCATGCCGTCAAACAGAAGGAGGAGCCACTACATCAAACCCCCTCTGAGGATTCGACTTTTAATTGAATCAGTACAGTTTCTCAGTGTAGGTTTTAAATACAGAATACTATACATCATAATATAAATACTATAATACATACAGAGGAACATATAGTACATATAAAAAGGCATTTGACTCCGTGATATCATTTGTACATAAAATATGACATAAAATATCAAAATAAGTCAACATCGAATTAAACGTACAAATCAAATATTACGTAACTATATAATGATATGAACTATTAACTTTTCCACCTTAATGCTTCTGATTCTGATGCTTGTGTGAACACAACCATTTTTATCTCGGCTATATCCTTCGTTCCATTTTGATGGACAGCGTTGTGTAATACAGTGTCAGAAACAAGTCTAAGTCACTGACCACCTCAAACATACTGCACACTGTTGTTCAGAAAAATCCTCCAGGTCCTGCACATTCTTTGCTTTTCCAGCATCTGCATGTTTGACCCCTGTCCAACAGCGGCTATATGAAGATCCATCCGCTCACACTGAGGACAACTGAGGGACTCGTACACAACTATTACAAAAGGCGCCAACATTCACTGATACTCAAGAAGGCAACACAATACATTAAGTGTCCGGGGGGTGTAAACTTTTGAACAGGATAAACGGTGTAAATTGTTATTTTGTCTGCTGGAAAAGTGCAAAATTTTTCACCCCATTGACTCTTAATGTATCGTGTTGCCTTCATGAGCATCAGTGAATGTTTGAATGTGCAGGACCTGGAGGAGTTTTCTGAAGAACAGTGGGCAGTTTAACTGCTCAGGACAAACAAGGGACTCGTGAACACCTATTACAAAACATAAAAACAGTCGTTCATCCAGGTAACAAAACACAGTATTAAGAATCAAGCATGTGTAAACTTTTGAACCGGTTCATTTGTGTAAATTCAGTTATTAGTATGTCTTGTGGACTATGTGTAAAGATCTGTTATGTAAAATAGTTTCTTCAGGCCCGGACGAAATATAAAAAATAAATGCAATTCTTATGATCCCTCTGATTATTATTATTATTATTATTATTATTATTATTATTATTATTTTAATTTTTAAAATTTATTGCAGATGCTGCCAGGCATATGTAAACTGTACTGTATAATATTATGGTTAATAATATTGTTTGTACATTAAAATCAGTTGTGATTAAAAAGTATTTTTGTGCATTGTGCCACTTGTGATTATTTCAGTAGAAAGCTAGAAACATGGTGGTGGTAGCATTATGTTGAGCCTTACCCTTTGTTGCCCCTTTGTAGCTTCTCTTTTGGTGGAGTCGTTGTAGTGTTGCATTCTTTCCATTTTATAAATAATGGATCTAATGGTGCTATGTTCAAAGTTTGGGATCTTTTATTTATTTATTTTTTAAATACCCAAATCCTGCTTGATATTTTTCCAGAAATTTGCCTAGAATTTTTTTTTTTTGATAGCTCCCTGGTCTTCATGATTCTTTTTGTTTAGATATGTTCTTTAACAAACTCTTGAGTCTTCAAGGAACTCTATTATGGGCTATTTTGCATAGACATACAGTATAATCTGTAGGCTATACATACAGTATAATTAAGTCCATTTCATTTCCAGAATGTAATATTACAAAATGTGGAAAGGTTCAAGGGGGGTGAATACTTATACATGACATTGAACTACTATTTCTCCTACGACTAGCTAGCCAATTCCTCTCAAAATATCTGTATCCATCCTAGCTTGTACCCTACGTTACGCAGTGCAGTTAGTGTTTAGGGAGAAGGGAGGAGGGTGCTATTTGGGATACAGCCCACGGTTCATGGCGGGGGTGCTGCTGTGTTGTGGTTGAGAGCAGGAAGAGGTTTCCAGGTGGTGTCACGTTCACCTTCGGTTGTTTTTGCCATGAATTGAAGACCAACAGGAGCTATTTATTTATTATATGTATAATATACATATATTAATCTTTTTCCATCGATGAAGACTAAGAAGGAATCCAGGAGGAAGCGGGGGAATGCTGCTGCGGCTCGCGGACTTCCCCTCGTCCCGCTCCGTGGTGCTGGATCAGGGCGAGAGCTGTACTCTCTGCTGCGGACTTTGATGCTGTGAGAGTCGGCGTACTTCCTCAGAAAGTGGCTGGATAATGATTGCGGCTTGGGTGTCCGAGTCGTGGTGGAGGAAAACCCTGTATGTGAGCGGAGGAGCCTTGCTCGCCGCTGCTGCTTATCTCTTCTACGAACTGCTATCTATCAAGTACGAGGGTTTTATTTATTTATATATATGTTTATTTTATTTTTTTAAATATATTATTTATGCTGTTATATGGTATCCTAAACCAGTATGAGTTATTATTCTCAGTACTGAAATATTGATATGTATCTGTGTGTTATAATATACAGATCAAAACAGATGTATATAATAGACCAGTGCTATATTTTATTTTTTATTGCTCATCGATTTAATTCGTATCTGTAGTAGTAATAATGCCATGATTCATTACACACGACTATACAGTCATGTGTAGTGTACAATATATTCTGTTTGCATACAATGGAAGTAGAGAGCCATTTAGGATTCAGCCTATGGACATAAGACAGAGAGAGCGATCTGAGAGGTTTATTATGGCACTTATAAAACAATAAATCGCAGATAATATCCTGTTGGGGGGGGTAAATCCTTTGATTGTTCAATGCTTTTAAATGTCGTGCTGATTAAAGCCCTTGAAAGCCATTATCCTAGTCATCTAAACTTGGTGTTTACATTGACCTTCTCTTAAAGTATCAGCTCATCAATGTCAGTCATAATAAAAGCACTGTCAGTCGCATTCATGAGGAATAATGTGGGATTTGAGGGATGCATCTGTGAGACTAAGTAGAAATATCTCAAACCACAACCACAAGAATTGATTAGATGTTTTATAATCAGCAGGATCTCTGCAGAAAATGGGAAACAGCAGTGATGTTGTGCTGCAGTGATTTCAGCACTGTGGACAGCGACACACATCTCCATTCATTTACTGTATTCTGGTGTTATTACTATAGAGTTAAACCCGTGCCATTAGAGGCTGGAATTTAAATCTGAATTAGTTGGTTTTTTTGTTGTTTTTGAATTTGTATCCGACTATCAACCTGTAATCAGATTCTGAACTGAAATCCAGTGTGCTGGATTACTGAGACACCATCTGGGTTACTGTTTCACATGTTCTCTCCCTCATCCATGTGAGTTTTCAAACCCCAGCACCGCCAAGCTGCCACTGTTGGGCCCTTGAGCAAGGCCCCTAACCCTCTCCTGTCTGACTCTGTGCTCTGACCCCAACTTCCTAACAAGATGGGATATGCGATGTGCTGTAATGTCATTTGTAAGTCGCTTTGGATAAAAGCATTTGCTAAATGAATAAATATAAATATATGTAACAAATAAAGGCTTCTTCTTCAGTTTCCTCTCACTGACCAAAAACATTCCAGTACGTGGATTGGCTCTGTTAAATTGCTCATAGGGGCGAATCTGGGTGAGGGGGGCCTTGCAATGGACTGGCTTTCGATTTGGAATTTGGACTGGCTCCAGATCTACATCCACCATAACCCTGACTAGGATAAAGCACTCACTAAAGATGAATAAATGGCTTGAATTTTGTGCTTTGAGAAATCTGAAACTGAGTTTCTTCCGAATGTTTCAAATTCTAAATGAAGTACCGTTTTTCTAAAATTAATTAATTAATCTCTAGTTAATGTAGATGGACATTTAATCTCGCTGTTACATATCAGTATGAAAATCTCCCTTCTTTTAACAATTTAAATGTTCTAACTATTTAAATCTGATTCATTTGGACATTATCAATTTATTTGGGGTTGGGGGGTTCTCTGTTTACTGCTTTTGTCTGCATAATGATGTTATGAATTAATAGAGAGACTGAATGCTGCTTTTTTTTTTTTTTTTAAGAAATGATGTGCATACTTCATTTTGGATTTGAAATGTTCAATCACACCCACTTAAGCGTTGAAATTCAGTTACGGATTTTTAGATTGCTCTTTTGCAAACCGCAAAATTCAATTTCAGTTCAAAATTCATTTACAGATGGTATGATACAAAATCATATTAATAACATTCCAAGTCAGGGTTAAAATTCTGCATTTAAATGTACAGTAAATTTCTAATGGTCCGATTCAAACTCTCTATATAACTTTATATTGCTTTAGCTCAGTTTGACATTGTCTTTATACAGTGTACTAGCAGGTTTGGACAAATTATACACTTTGAGTCATAAACTGTAATTTTCCAAATTGTACTTTTCCTGGTCACAGGGGTGGTACTACGAAGGGTACACGTTTTTAACTTTACCTTTAATGTACCTTTAATAATAATTGCATGTAGATAATTGGACCTTTAGGACCGCTGTTATACTTTTTAAAGCTTTAATCTACGAACTAAGTAAAGGTACACCACATGCATCATCCCAGGTAAAATATACACGTCAAAGATACGAAACATACCCTTGATGGTACCACGACAGAAACAAGGAAAAGTACAGTCTGGTGCCATAATTTATGAAAGTGTAGGACAGAGTAGAATTGTATAATTTTTCGGGATTGTCTACTTCCCACATCACATCTTTGCCGGTGTTCCACTTGGAACAGCAAAGCACATGACTGTAAATATCACGCAGTTCCCACATTGACAAACTGATCTCTGTCATTTTGTTAACGTTAGATAATGTTAAAATGACCACAATGACCAAAATATAGTCCTAGTATGTTTAGCCTCCTTATCATAAGCATAAATTCATCCCTATGCTAGTGGTTTGTCCATTTCCATCACCACCCAGTTTGGCCCTGAGTCCTCCAAAACTATACCTTAAGACTGGGGTCATCTTGTAAATTAGCTACCTAGCAAAGCTAAAAGTGACAGCGAACATCATGTAACCCAGACTTATTATAAGCTACTTGTCTCGTTATGCGAACATGATTTTGTTTTCACTTAATTAAAATCGTTCTGGACAGAATGCGTCCTTGTTTGATGAAATTAGGGAACAATTTGTAGTAAGCTACAGCTAGAGCATCAATAAGATGTATGACCAACACACTATAAGAGGTATGAATCATTTGGATTGCATTCAAGCTCTGTTTTGGAGCAAAGCCAGTAGGGAGCGGGTTTTTTTTTTCCTCTGATTGATGGATGGGAGAAAAGAAGTGCTGGTGACGTGACTACAGCCAGTTGAGTCACCTTTCTGCTGGGAAATGATGAATAATACTGTATAGTCTGAATACATAATGCGCTTGTCCCGCACACTTGGGGTTTATTCTTGATTACACTCAGCTTCCTTGTATCTGCACTCACTGACCATTTTATTATTCACACCTACCACAGAAATACGCTTAAAATCCCAGAGATACTCCAGTAATAATTACATTACCCCATCCCCCATGTGAAATGACTCCAACCCGAACAGGGCTTAACAGAGAGTGTGTTTTGCAGGAAGGAGCAGGAACTCGACTCTACCGACGCCATCATCCTCCATCAGTTCTCCCGACCTGTTCTCTCTCCGAGTCTTTATCCGTTCTGCCTGAAGATAGAGACCTACCTGAGAATGGTGGACCTTCCCTATCAGGTACACACTCACACACCTGAATGTTATTGGAATGTTGGGAACCATTTCACCATGTTCTAAATTGTTTAACACACATTTAGATGTAAATTTCAGGAAATTAAAGCTCGATCGTCTCATAAATCTGTTGATCTCCAACCCAAGTGTCTTGAGTGTATAGGAAAAACCAAAGAATTGGCCTTGCCATTCCAATGCTTTCAGAGGGAACTGTATTTGTTGGCTAGTTCATGTGCATTAATGCCACCAACTGCTATTTGTGTGCTGTTGTTGCGTGTTTGATACAACGTTTTAGCATGAACTTGTTTGTCCGTTTCCAAATCTACGTGCAGACTTACTCCGACGGCCGTCTCTCTGCTCAGGGCACGATGCCGTGGATCGAGTACAACCATGAGCGCGTGTCTGGGATGGAGTTTATCATCGAGTTTCTGGAAAAGAAGCTGGGCGCGAGTCTCGATAAGGGTCTGAGTGCGGAGGATAAGGCCATCACTCGCACCATCACTAAAATGGTGGAGGAACATTTACACTGGTGAGTACAGTGTATTACACAACAGCTGCTAAAAGGGGAAGGCGAGATCTTTTCAAACTGCTACTCTGCTATGCTGCGTCACATGGAACACGGGGGAAATCGCTAACTGCAATCTTCTGCATACATGACCTCACCTAAAATGGGTCAGTGTTGCTGTGATTGACAGGGGCGGAGAATAATGCTGTCCCTCCCACACAGAGAGCATGGCCACTTTTGCTCTTTGGAGCTCTTGGACACGTTTCTATTAGAATTTTAACCATTTTAAAGCGCACCAATTATGGTTTTAAAACGTGCCTAATTTTGTTTTAAAGTTCACATACAATAAATTTACGTGCATCCGAGGTCAAAAAACACTTTAACGTGCTCATAATTTAAACCGCAGCGTTACCTTTTTTCCCTCCAGTGTCACAAACGACTCGTTAAATGATCCGTACTAAAGGATTCACTCTAAACTCCTCCTTTCAGAGAGCATCCTCTGCTCTGATTGGTCAGATGTCCCAGTCTGTTGTGATTGGTCTGCCACTGTCAGCGTGCTTCAAAAAGGAAACGCCCACTACCGTAACGAGTTTCAGCTCCGTCTGTCAGCTCCGTCGATCAGAGGCGGGACTTTTTGTTACAAACCTACGTAGGTTAGTACAGGAAGTAAAGTATGGAATCAGTAACGACTCGATTCAGCTGTTCAGAATCAGTTCCATCTTTTGGGAGTCAATAACCCCGTTTGTCGTGCGCTTTGATTTTTGAAACTTTGCCGGATTTTTACATTCACAAACAGCTCTATAACACACTACATGAAAGGGAATATGTGAAAAACCATAATAGGTGCACTTTAAGGTTCCATCCCTAATGCTCTAATTCATGCCTAGTTAGTGTTCATACTAGAATGGTAAAAAAAATATGACTAGTTATTGTCTAGATCTAAAATAATTTAGTGTAGCTCCATAGTGCTCTCTCGTACGTTTCGTACATCTCTCGTACGTCCGTTCTGTCCATGACCGGATGCTCCACACCATCCTGCTATTGATTCGGTTATTTATGGATCAGGTCTATTGCTGTGTGTGTGTGTGTGTGTGTCTTTGAGTGTGTATGAGTTGTAGGGCTATAAATAACTGTAATGGAACTCTCTGTAAGGAACCCTGGCTTGTGTTGCTGATGTACGTCAGTGAGGAAGGACACTTCCTCATCTATTTAAGACTGAAGCCTTCAGGACTATAAGCTGAATGTCTCAGACTCTGAATGCCCCTTCTGTCTGTCTGTGTATCTAACAATGTACATATTTACTGTGTATGTATGTGTGTGTGTGTGTGCGTGCAGGACGTTAGCATACTGTCAGTGGGTGGAGAACGTGGAGGAGACTCGCCACATGCTGGGTGTGTGTGAGCTGCTGCAGTGGAGTGTGTGTGAGCTGAATGGCAGCCTGGTGAAGAGGGAGATGTACTGCCATGGCATTGGCCGCTTCAACACACACCTCATCCACACGCTGCTAGAGAGAGACCTGCGCACTCTCTCCACACTGCTGGGTGAGACACATGCTGAGTGTGTGTGTGTGTGTGTGTGTGTGTGTGTTGGACATGGATAGTCTCATCTCGTCATGTTTTTTTTTGTAGCAAGTGTGTACTGTTGTCAGTAGTATATGTGTGTTTGTGTGTGTCTATCAGGAGATAAGAAGTACATCATGGGCTCTAAAGTGTCCAGTGTGGACGCTGCAGTGTTTGGACATCTTGCTCAGGCCATGTGGACGCTACCGGGATCCAGACCAGATCAACTCATTAAAGGTTAACGACACACATGTACACACGCACACACACACACACACACAAACCGTGTCCCTATGAGGAATATTGGGAAATTCATAGGCTTTAAACACATCATAGCTTTTTCTAACTTGTGGAAGACCATGATTTTTTTCCTTTGTGAAAAAATGCGAAATCATTAAACTCATCGCTAAACTCACTGAAAATCACAGGGTAAACATCGTTACAAAAATGTTTACGCAATAATAATAATAATAATAATAATAATAATAATAATGATGATGATGAATAATTAATTAATTAAAAAACATTTTTTAAGCTAAATTCAATTTAGCACAAATTAAGGCCCTATATAGCATTAAAAATACAATCCACCATCTTAAATAACATAATTTATTCATTCTAATTTCATTCTAACGCGAACAAACGTTGATGTTAAGTAACCGAAGTAATCTCACCCGATAGGATGCGCCGTTACGTTGGCTATCATCATCTCTCAGCTCCACCAATAAAATTTCTGACAAATTCTGATTCCGTTCGCTAACCGAAATGTTGCCAACAAGCACATTACCCACAATGCCATTCAGCTACCTCCTAATAGTGGCGCCGTGGGATCTGCCCCTCGCTTTATCTCTCTCTAAATTTCCTTTCAAAACATTCAGGAGCAGTAAACACATACTTGCAGCGTACTGACCAAGTCGGTCCGTACAGGATTCCGTGGAGGTTTTTCGTGATCGTTGCGGTCAAAAACGCTTGATTTTGCTGTGGCGTTTTTCAAATCGAAGAGGGCTCTGGTTGAATGCGCGTTGTGATGACGTCACATGACGTGTCGTCACAAAGCTGTGGAAAATCTGCAGTAATTTTGAAAAATTTCAAGCTCCTCAGAATATTGTGGGGTGTGCTTGATTTTGCGTTTATTTCTACAATCACAAAATGTCCAAATCCTGGAGGGACTGCCAAGTACTCACTGATTTATGTATTATATATCAAATATTTAATCCCGATAAAAACGATTTGTAGTATGTTTATCCTGCACATTTCCACTGGGCTGTGTTTCAAATGCCACACTGATCCCTACTCCCTACACCAGACAATGATGTGCACGACATATCAAGTGACTACATAGTTTAGTTATGTGACATAAAAATAAATAGTGTTAGATATCTGTTTGTCTACCTCTCTCTCTCTCTCTCTCTCTCTCTCTCTCTCTCTCTCACTCTCTCTGTCTGTCTGTCTAATCATCTATCTGTCCAGGTTTCTGTTTGTCTGTCTAATTATCAATGTGTCTGTCTGTCTGTCAAGCTCTACCTGTCTCTCTCTGTCTGTCTGTCTATTCATTTATCTGTCCAGGTTTCTGTCTGTTTGTCTGTCTGTCAAGCTCTACCTCTCTCTCTCTCTCTCTCTCTCTCTCTCTCTCTCTCTTCATCTATCTGTCCAGGTTTCTGTTTTTCTGTCTAATTATCAGTGTGTCTGTCTGTCTGTCAAACTCTACCTGTCTCTCTCTGTCTGTCTGTCTATTCATTTATCTGTCTAGGTTTCTGTCTGTCTGTCTGTCTGTCAAGCTCTACCTGTCACTCTCTCTTTCTCTCTCTCTAATCATCTATCTATCCAGGTTTCTGTTTGTCTGTCTGATTATCAATGTGTCTGTCTGTCTGTCTGTCTGTCTGTCTCTCAAGCTCTACCTGTCTCTCTCTCTCTCCCTTTCTGGCACCAATTTTGCTCTACAGGATTCTGTAATGTACTGTAGACTTTAGACTGTTGCAGAGATGATGCTCAGCTCATGTGGAGGTTCTCAGAATTAACGTTTATGTTACCTGTTCTCAGGTGAGCTGCCGAACCTGGCGCGGTACTGTGAGCGGATCCGGCGCGAGTTCTGGCCCGAGTGGGTGCTAGGTTATGAGGATTTGTGTTCAGAGACGTGCGCAGAAGCTCATACACAGCACGGCCTGTTCTCCTGCGCTGACACGCTGGACGAGGTGGACACACACACTCTTTCACTCAAACGATCACTGGACACAGACCGCTCCGGACGATCGCTCTACGACTCCAACATCGAAGTGGACCAATCGGACGCTGAGCTAAAGGACAAAGCTTGAACAAAGCTTTTTATTAAAGCATCAGGGTTGAAATTCTTCTGTAAAGGTCGATTAAATAACCAAAAACAAAAGGTGAACTTATAAATCACTATAATGGCAACCTGTCACTCAAACACAGTTTTGTGTGTGTGTGTGTGTGTGTGTGTGTATATGTGTGTGTGTGTGTTTTGAGAGAGACAGGATTTCCTGAATACAATTCATTCACTCAGAGTGTGAACTGAGATTATGTACATATTGGACATCAGTTAGTTGTTGAAGACAACTGGGGTTGTCTTATTATAATTAATACGCATTTTATTAATTTATTAATTATTTATTTGTTACTAAGTTGTGCATATGTTTCCAGGTTTCACATCACAGATCTTTTCTGCCAATGACAAAAATATTTGATCCCAAAACCTATTTTTATTTATTTATAAGTATGTATGTATTTTTTAATGTATTTATTCATTTATTTATTGGTTGATTGATTGTACAAATGTGTGTCCTCTCTGTCATTGCCCTATAACTGTAATAGATAGATGGAAATGTTTTGAGGTGCAGTTCCTTAAACTTTAACCACAATTCTAACACACACACACACACACACACACATACACACACACACACACACAGAGAGAGAGAGAGAGAGAGAGAGAGAGAGAGA
>JANDJT010000103.1:4352339-4365165 GCA_024331685.1 Stegophilus panzeri | reverse complement strand
CACACACACACACACACACACACACACACACACACACACACATACACACACACACACACAGAGAGAGAGAGAGAGAGAGAGAGAGAGAGAGAGAATTACGTGTTTGATTGTACAGCGTTGCAGTTCCTTTTCCTAACCACAAGATGGCGCACATTCTCTTCGCGTTCTGCTTTTAAAAACAGGCTTTAATTTGGAACAGTATAAAACATACTTTGTCATTTCATATAAAAAAAATTCCTCACACATTGTAGTCGAATGTAAATGTGTGCACTCCATTTTATACTTTAAAACAGCTGACGTTCAGTCAGGAGGCTCAATTAGACTCAATTAGATTTTTTTGTTTGTTTCTTTGTTTGCTAGCTTGCTAGTAATCAACTCACAGGTTAGCAAGCAAACTCACGATGTACAAAAGTTGTACCTCGAACTACAAACCTCGAAATTATTCTCAAACCTGAAGCTGAAAAGATAAACTTTCTAATATTTCAAGTACCATATGAGGCTTTTTGCTACTATCTTGTGCCATTATAGATACAAGGACCCTAGACGCCACATTAGCTGTTCTTGCTAACTACTTTCATCCATCAAGACCTGTGTGAGTGGCTTGAGCAGCAGCACTATAATCATCTTACCTTCATGTTTATTTATATATCATATATCTATGCATTTATTGATTGATTGGGTATATAATGTGATTATTATTATTATTATTTGGCTGAATCATTTAACAAATTGTTCAAGATGCTGATAAGAAGTGTACTGATGTATGTTGGGGTCTTTCTCTGACTGTGTGCCCCACTGGTGCTCAACAGATTCTGATGGAAACACAACAGATTATATTGTACTGACTTAACAGAAATTCACAACATTTGTAAAGATAAATCTAAATAGGCAGAAGGTTTTAAATGTCTTCCTCAGTGTCTCTAGGTTCACACATGGTTCACTCTGTCTAATTTTCTGTACATTGTAAATAAACAACATTCCCACTGGACTGTTTGTTGTATGTCCTCAGACTGGGGAAATTTGGTACTTGGAACCTATTCTGAAACAGGAATGCTCTGTTTTTGGGTTCTATATTAAACTTCAAAGGATTCCTCTAGACGAAATCCTAAGATCTGCCCACTAGAAACTCTATTTCCTGAAGAATGGTGTGGTAGTGCTATAATGTTAACCGTTTTTGTCTATTAAAGAATGATATGTAGTTTCTATCCATTTATAGTTACACTTAACACTAGGGCATGGTGTTGCCATATGGCAACAATTAATTTATCTACAATATACAATTTTTTATAGACAATAATACAAAACTACTATTTTCCTATTTAACTGGAAAAAGTGGGCTTTAACTTCTACTTAAATCTTTAGGTTGCACTTTAGGTAATTGGTTTGTCTTATTTATTTATTTTACTTAATCGTATTTTTGGTATGGTTATATCAACATCGACAGGAGTAGCGCTTCAAATTTTGTTGTATGCAGAGCTATACAATGACAATAAAGATCATTCATTCATTAAAGATAAGTGACCATTTATTTCTGTTATTTAAATAAGCTTATATATTTTGAGTAGTCTGTTAAATTGTAAAATGTAATTGTTGCCATATGGTAACAGTATGCGATAATGGAACTGTGGTATGTGCATTCATGAACTGAAACAATCCTACCTAGCAAAAAAGACACTAGGCTTCTTTAGTAGTATATTGTTAAAAAAAAAATTCAAAGTAAGAAAAACTGTTTTAATTTCAGACATTTTGCAATTGCACCTTATTTTCTAAATTGTAGGTTTCAAAAGAAAGAATTAAAAATAGACTTCACTCAAAACATGTTTGGAACTAATTTGTGCAAGTATTTTGAGTGAGTAAATCCATCCACATATATTTTATAAGTGTAATTACTTTCTAGAAGATATAACTTTTACGTGCTGCCTAAGCAATTTATGGTCTGGAAAAGGCAGTAATTAGAATTGTAATCTCATACTGTACATTTTGTTTTATTTTTGTCTGAATGATACTTTCCACCATTGCACATTGTTGCCATACGGCAACAATTTACCAACTAACCTCTCTATTTAAAAAAAAAATAAAAATAAAAATATATATATTACATTAGAAAAAATATATATAACTTGAACTAATTCAAGTAATAAAAATCCATAAAAAATGTTTTTGGTGTAAATGTAATAATTCATGCAGTAGAGGGCTAATGTTGTGGAATATCCAAGAAACAACTTAATAAATATATTATGGCAAGGTATAAACAGTCACACCCTCATCAGCCTCTCTGCTCTTTCTTGCTTGAAGTGAAAACATAAAATGCAGCTTGTAATGTTACTTAGAAACCACAAAGCTCCAAGCCTTCTGTCAAAGTCATTTTATTTGTCGTATGCACAGTATGCCAGAGACAACTGTATATTGAAATGCACTGTAAACTCGATACACATTTACATTTATTCATTTAGTGGACGCTTTTATCCAAAGCAACCATAGAAGATTTATAATTGAGTTGTATATATATATATATGATGAACCATATTAATGAGAACATTGAAAGGCATCTAAGTATTTTATTATCCAGACAGAAAAGTGGGATGTTTTCTTTGCAAAAAAACATCTGGGTTTTCTGACAACATCTGGGATCTGCTACATGTGAGACCTGGCGTGGAGAAGTTTGCAGATCCTCACGCTCTGATGAATTAACTGGGCACTAGTTAGTTGTAGTTGAGTAGAATTAGAGCTTGTCCATAGAGTGAAAGGAAACACACACACACACACACACACTCACACACGTTTCCTCTCTCAGCCCATTATGAGGGTAAACAGAGAGTGAAATTAAATGGGAACTCCCAAAACACCCTGTGTGTGTGTGTGTGTGTGTGTGTGTGTGTGTGTGTGTGTGTGTGTGTGTGTTTGTGTTTGTGTGTTTTGCTGGCTTCATCTCCTGGCTCTCTGACCGCCTGGCACAAACCGTGACCCTTCCATCTGCCTCCTGTTGCTTGCCATGTGTGTGGCTTCAGTTACAGCACCAGCAGGTGGCACTGTTTTCTTAAATAGTTAAGATTTTGTTTGTCTATCCATGAGTGTGTATGTGTGTGGCCTGTTCTCTAATGTTTCTCCTCCATTCTGTGCTTAAACTGTGTTTGTGGGACCTATGTTTCTATCAGAATGTCAGCCAAGCACACAAACACTAATCACTAAGAACTAATCAGTCCTGCAGACCCAGTGAATGGTATGAGCTACATCATCTGGATCCTAGTTTCCTCACAGAGACTACTAGACAACAGCAAGTTCCCATGTAGGTTCAGGTGCCCCCTGTGCCCCTGACAAGAAGTGTGGCCCCCCTTGTGGCCCCCAACATAGACAGGGACTTTCCGACTATCCGTCTATCAGTCCTCTATCAGACCTTCCTACAAGGTTCTGGGTTGTTCCTACTACCCACTTTTGTTAACCAATCTATTTGACTTGGCAGCTTTCTATGAGTGTCCCTTGTTATGTCCAGTATGCACCCTATGGTAATAAATAGACCGGGTGGTGACAGTTCGATGATCAGATCAACTGTTCATCTGTCACTGAGGAAAGATATGGAGAACTCCCCTTGGCCCACTGGGTGGTGGACATCACCACTTCACACCCCTTGGTGTGACACTATAAGCAGTGCCTCCTTTTCATGGACATTACAGAGATGTGCGGCTCCAGGAAGTCTGCCTGCCTCCTGGGTATCAATTGGTTCCCATCTCCAGATTCTACACTGTGGCCAAAAATTTGTGGAAACCTGACCATCACACCCAAATGTGCTTGTTAAACATACCATTCCAGATTTAGTCCCCCTTTGCATTTATACTAACCTCCACTCTTCTGGGAAGGTTTTCCACTAGATTTGGGAGTGTGACTGTAGTTTGTGTTCATTCAGCTACAAGAGCATTAGTGAGGTCAGGCGCTGATGTTTGGTGAGGAGGTCTGGAGTGCAGTCTGCGTTCCAGTTCATCCCAAAGGTGTTCAGTGGGGTTGAGGTCAAGGTTTTGTGCAGGACACTCAAGTTCTTCTACTCCAACCTTGGCAATCCTTCACAGTGCTTGCTTTTTGCACAGGGGCAATGGCAAGCTGGAACAGGTTTGGGCCTCTGAGTTCCAGTGAAGGAACATTGTAATGCTATAGCACAAAAAGACATTCTATACAATTGTGTGCGTCCAACTTTGTGGCAAAAGTTTGGGGAAGAACCAGATATGGTCGGGTGATGGTCAGGTGTCCACATACATTTTGACATATAGTGTATATTGTGTAGTGTACAGTGTATAGCAGTCACCTCTGAACACCTTTCCAGTGTGTCTTGGAGGTGAGTTGGTTCCTCATGACATTGTGACACAGGTTATCTAGGTTGGGTCTCACTGCTCCTGATGGTCACAAGGCATGAAATACAACACTACTTATCTATATAACTGCAGTTTTATAGACACTACATACTGTATGGAACATGGCAAGAGTATTCCATGAAGGAATGAACAGTGTGGCAACTTAAGGTACGTTCACACATACATCGATTTTATTGCTGCAAGTCACCAGTCGCTGTGCTATGAAGTCGCCAGTAGGCGTTCCTACTACTGGTTGCCATAGTAACATTTATCAGTGGGTGGCGCAACTAGCATTCCACTTTCGACAACAAACCAGCTTTCTTGTCGCTAAAATGAAACATTCTGGAGGGAGAGCGTTTGTATATTAAATTCACCAGCGTATATATGCATCACAGGCATGACAGCCAAGTAACGATAGTGTTTGCACTCAACTTTGGCATTGTTTGTCACTGCTGTGAAATTAAACCACTATTAAAACATCTCAGTACAGCCAGCCTGATTGGCTCTAGCCCTCTATTAAGCTTAACAACAAGCAAGCTAGTCTGGCTTTGGCATAAAATAACACTGCACAGGGTCGGAAATGCCACCAACATTAATACAAAATGCCACCAAAATTCAAGAATTGATTCAAGAATGAATTGCCCTTGTATGAGTTATTGTTTTTTTTAATGTATTTATAATATAATATAGATTAAGCAACGAGCAAGAGTGCTGTTTTCCCAAATATATACAACAGTTTAATACTGAATAAGTTAGCATTAAGTGACCATTTTTAGACACAATATTGTCAATTTGGACAGTTTTTGCTTTATTTCGCCAACGAAAATAGTTCCAAACAAAGCAGAACAGTCGTGTCTCCCGGCAACACAGAGTGGTGTTTCGTTCTTGAATGATTCAGCGTTTTTGAATGAATCGAGTGAATCGATTCAATGATCCATTCATAAAGACAGTCACTTGCTTCATTCATGAATGAATCAGCTGCTTTGAACGAATAGGTTGAATGAACGATTCATGTCTCACTTGCCACCACCTACTGGAGGTTTTAGTTTCATATATAAGTTCCGTTTCATTTTTCCCAACATTTCATATTTTCTATTATTATTCAAATAAGTAAACAAATATGCAAGTAATTAAAAGATGTCCTACAATATGTAACTTTATTTTTGTTTTTTTAGATAAATAATTATGAAATGGGTGCCCCTTTTTTTTCACTTGTGCACCTGCCCCCCAAAATGTCAGTTCGTTGCCCTGATGCATCATATCCTACAAGATGAATGAGAAGCAGTGTGTGCTCTTTGCCATCACGTCCATCTACCTGCGGCGAAAGTGCAAGTGCCGGACTGTCGCACGCAGCATGGCGGATCACAGATCATCTGCGCTCTACTGTCTTCACTCCCATTGGTACTGCCCCATAGGGCTGGGTAAAAAATAACAATTCTCCGATTTTAATCGATCTTCAATTTAATGAAACGATACTGATTCGAGAAATCCCCGAATCGATTCTTAATGCATGAGATGTGAATATTATCTGTAGTTCGTCTCTTGTCCTGAAGATGTCGCCATCTTTCATGTTTTGAATTTTGAAAACGTTTTTTTTTTCTTAAACTGTTGCACATTTACAGTGTTTTTATTATTATTTTTTTTACAGTAATGTGCATTGTGCATGTTGTGCTTACCTTGTGTGCGTTGTACGCACATATTTATGATTTCTTATTACAATGTTTGTTACTCAAAGTAAAAGTAAAAAGTAATTAAACATAATTGTGTTGGCCCTATTGTTAACATAAATGTGTATTTCAGTAATATAGCTAAGTAGGAGGGTTTCAGTTATCAACATTTATATTAAAACATGGATTCCATGTCTGCAACACTAACATTTTAAATGAAATATTGATAACAAATCGATATTGAATCGAATTGAAACCATATAAATAAGAATCGAATCGCCAAATTGGTCGCAATACCCAGCCCTACTGCCCCCAAGTCACTCCAAATTTGCATAAAGTTAAACTGTTCTCAACTTTGTCACATCTTAGTACACGCCCACATCTAATCGCCTACGGTCACTGTTGCTCATGTCGCCGGAATTCGCCAGCTCTCAGTGACAATGAATGGCCTCCGGTTGCTTTGTCGCCGCGAGTCGATGTATGCGTGAACCATTACATTTTACCAGAAGGATGGACCTATGTGACAACCTACCCTGCTCTCCCCTATATATTTAGAAACCAGTGCACAAGGAGGGCATATTGAACCAAACCGTTTTACTTTTTGGAAATGCACTTATTCTTTATACAAATGTTTCACAGATCAGAGTGAAATGGAAGAGTGTGATGTTGCTCCTGAGAGATGGATGGATGAAGGGATGCACTTTATCTCTCTCTTCAAGCCTTCCTCTCTTGGCCTCCTGATACGGAGTTTTGCCCTAATACCGCGATTATCGGCCTCTGAAAACAATCCGCTCGCGACTCCGAGGGGAAATTTAGCAGCTTTATCCGTCTCACCTCTTGTTGTTGTTTCTTTCTTTCTTTCTTTCTTTCTCCTGAAGGCAGAGCGGTTATTAGCGGAGCTGCTTTAACCTCTGCGGTGCTCTGGCGGATTAATTCGGCACCGCGCGAGCCCCGGAAGATTGTTTTATGTTAATTTCTATTATGTTCTTCGCTTCACGGTTTTAAGCAGACGCGCCCGGTAAACACGCGGCGTCACACTCGATCGGGTCTCCGAAATTAAAAACGGCAGAAACAAAAGGCGCGAGGACGGTGTTAGCGGCGCGAGCTCGGTTCTGATGGGGGATGATGGGGGATGGAGGATGTGTGCGCGCGTGCGTGTGTTGGATCCTATCTGCACTGTGCCATCTGTCTCGTTGTCCCTTTACACCACAGACGCAGTGGATTTGAATGCGACTTAATTATTCATCCATGTCCAAACACACACACACACACACACACACACACACACTGTGGAGGGACACTGAATGGAGATTCAATTACATTTTACCAGAAGGATGGAGCTTTCCTAACTTTATTTCCCTAAAATGCACAACTCATCCATAGTGTGTTAATGTAGCAATGAAATCCTCCACCTTGTCTCTATCAATAAAGGAAGTGCGAATGTTTGCGCACCCTTACTTCCAAACAATGATGCCAACATGTTTAACGTAAAGCCGAGTTTTATACTATACACTTCTTACAGTTCTTAATTCATTGTTTATTTATATATAATAAAATAAATCAAAACACTGTATCAGCGTGTGACTGCATCGCTGCTACGATGCGCGTCTGAAAGCCACCAATAGGAGGACGGCATAGGCTGACGCAAAACTATAGCTACAAATATGCTAGCAGCAATGCCAAAATGTAAACGAAACATGCATGCTGAAAAAAACAACAATAGAAACCCTCACAGAATTTGTAATGGTGTTAATGGTTATAATGGGAATTGTGTTGGTTTTCATGCCAACTGTAATGGTCCCTGTGGGTCTCTACTGGTAATTTGTTGCCTTCTATTGGTGGCATGTTATGTCTAGTGGATACCATTAAGCATCTGTGTCTTTAATATGTCCTACTAGGTAATGGAAACCATTTGGTAATGGTTAACAGCTGAAGTTTATATTGGTGTTTGTAGTGGAAACCATGAGAATTTCTGTGATGGTTTCTATTGTTTGTTTTTTTTCAGCATGGATGCTAATGGAAGGAAAAACTATTTTTATTACTTCAAGCTACCTTAAAAATGTTTCTGTTTATGCAAGCCCATTTTCTGTTTATCCGAGCCCGGATTGTGCTGATTGATGACGTGAGAAGGATGTAGTAATTTTCTTTAATCGCAGGACTATCGTTAGAGGATCTACAGTGAGGGGAAAAAAGTATTCACGCAAGACTTTTGTTTTTGTTTTTAATATACTTCCAATGAACATATCCACTTCAAATGTATTTTCCTCTTCCCTAACCCATTTGAGAACTCTGTAGTTCTCGTACTAATGCTAACCTCTCAATACAAAAGCCCCAGAGAGTGTATGACGTTCATTAATATGCTTAAATGCGTCTTATTGCCTGAATGAAGTCCTAGCAGACACGCTAGCAGCTAAGCTGTGCTAGCATTAGCATGCCTCATCGCGCTCTTAATCACCGAACGTTTTGTGCTATTTTGATGAGACTCAGCAGCTGTTTAGCAGGAATGTGAATTTTCTAAACTGCTGGTTCATCACCTCTGAAGAAAATGCTATTGGTTTATTAGTAATCATGATTTTAAATGGCAGTGAGAGAGACAATTCCCTCGAGGCTGATGTCGAGGCTGAGCGACAAACTGCATTCAGAGCTGGAAATGTGGTTTAATGTGAGCGCTGAAGTCTGACGCTTCCTGTGTGGACTAAAACAAACAAATAAACAAACCAAAAAAACTTCATGTTAATTGTTATAAACACCAAGTGCACACTTGTAGACTAAGCAGGAATATATTCCAATCTGAAAATAAAGTCAAATGAATATGAATAAATGTAGTATAAATATAGTAAGATATAAGAAGAAATATAGTAAGGCTTCAAAAGCAATAATCCACAACAAGAAGACGATTGGCTCTTCATTAAGATGCAATTCAGATAATTTCTGAGGTCCTGCACAGCATACATCATCATCATCAACACCTCTCTCAATGTTTTTCCCGGTCTTTAACTGTCCAGTTTCTGTGAATCTGTGTAACTTGACGTGGTCTTCTGCTGTCGTAGCCCATCCGCTTCAAGGTTCGACGTATTGTGTGTTTTGAGATGCTTTTCAGCTCTCTACAGTTGCAAAGATTATTTGATTTACCCTTCCTGTCAGCTCAAACTAGTCTAGTAATTAGTGGTGGTAATTACTGGTAAATCCCAGTGACTCGAATCTTTTGATTCTGTTCACCAAAAAGATTCGGTCAGATTCGTTCACTGATTCGTTCAATGACTCTTTTTTGTAAGTTACATCATTACACCAGTAGTTGGCACCAGTGAGTGTCTTTTTTTAAAAAATTTTTTTTATTTTTAGATATAATGAGTAAGTCATTGTTTCATTCACTCAATACATTCATTTAAAAACCCCAAGTTTTCAAGAGACTAATTTTAGTATTGTGATTTATTAAAATGGGCATGTCCAGTCCACAAAGCGAAAGTCTTGTGAATTTATTTTCAAGAAAGACATTTCAGTCAGTGCAGACTAGTTTTAAGAGAGTGGTCACGAATGAGGATACGAATGTAATCTGAAACAACCAAACAAAAAAACATTTTTACATATGTGTATAAAGTAGGTTTCAATGCTACAATCATTTAAAAAAAATAGCCATAAGTCATTTTTACACATTCATGTATAGCAGATTATGCTATGAACAAGATAACAACAACATGTAAGGCTTGTCATATATCAGCAGAGCCGACATCACTGAGTCAGCAGATCCTTGTTTGTTTCACCTAGTTTATTCATTTCATTCACAAACGACAATTACTGGTTTGTTGAACGACAATTACCGGGTTGATCATTTCATTCATGAAAGACATTCAGTCAGTGGCTCTGATGCCGGGAGTCTATGAAGACTCTTATGTTCATTTTTACAGCCAACAACAGTACACTTACAATGCTTACGAAGCGGAGACATTCTTCTTATCACCGAAGCTGCTCCAGCGTGGAAAACATGGCGGACTGTGTGTGCAACTCACTCAGAGGAGCTATGCTAATAGGGCAGAGTCCCTGGGCGGGGCTTGTTCCAACATGATGTCACGTTAGGGAGAAAATGAAAATGACTCATTTTGAGACACTGTTTAAGATTTATAGGAAATTTAAAAAAAGGAGTGGGTGGATTTTTACCTTTGTAGGGTGGTTTTGTACACACTCTGCCGACACTGATTTATGTTCAAACACCATGTAAAAGTGAATTTAACATAATAGGTCCCCTTAACGAAACATTAGCGGTTTGTTAACGAAGACCATTACCGGTTTGTTCCAGGAAATCAAGAGTTTCTGTAATACTCAAACCAGCCCATCTGTTACCAACAACAACTCAATGTCATAGTTAAAGTAACAGAGCTCACACTTTTCGGTGAGCATGAACTGAAGCTCTTGACCTGTATCTGCATGATATTATGCATTGCACTGCTGCCACATGATTGGCTGATTGGATAATTGCCATTTACTCACTCATCTCTAGTTAATTAAAACCTATAAAGGTTCCTGAGTCTTATATCTGACCTGTTCAGCTGATGATATCAGACGTAGCCAAAGTTAAAAGTTAGCAACAAAACTGCTGAAGGGTCACTGCGTCCTGTTCATATCTCTGTAATGGCATTAGCTGTAATCAGAACTGAATCATTCTGTTACGGTTTTTTTGTTTGTTTTGTTTTGTTGTTCTTGTTTCCTAAGCCATTTGCATGAATTTTATGAAAATGATAACTGCAGTATCGAGGGGAAAGATGAAGGTTATGAGTCCCTCACAGCGCTATCACATCGTGTTAATTACATTTGCAGATTCTGTCATTTAGACAAAAAAACCCAACCCTGAAACTCTTTAATAATCCAAATGCTCGCCGAGTGGGAATCAAATATTCTGATAGGCAAGATGAATTTATGAATAAATATGAGCGGAGGTTGATGGATAATAAAAGATAGCCATAATTTTCAGTGTATACTGTCGATTAGCGTTTATTATTTGACCGATAAATTCAGGGCTGAAGGGCAAAGCACAAAGCCCAGTTATTTATTACACCTGTATTATGATACCATGATAAGACAGTCTGAAATAGTAATATCATTAGCGTTATAGTGCTACAGCAGTACAATCCTGCCATTATTTCCATGTAAAACCAGGTCTGAAACAAAGACATGCACAGAAGAGGTTGGAAGCGTGCTACCAGAAGAAGAGTGTTGAATGGAAGAGTGTTCAACATCTCTCTCCAATTTTCATTAGCCATTACAGGAAGAAGCCCAGTGCTGCCCTTCTCTCCAAGGGACAAATATTAGCTGTAAGGGTGGCAATATTTTCTAAACTAATGTTATGCAGAAAATATAGCACCACTTAAGAAAGGTTTTTTATAGATTGTATTAAAGTAAAACTATGCAGTATCTCCTTATGTTTACATTCAAACTCACTCATTGTTTGTATATATTTTTGCAGCATTTTTCATAAGAAATTTTTATTTCTTCTTCTTCTTCTCTTCTTGGCAGCCGGTGCGACAAAGGGACACGGAGGAAAGCAGATTCATGTTACTCTACACAGCATGTCTGTGTGTGTGTGTGTGTGTCTGTGTGTGTGTGTGTGTGTGTGTTGTACGTCTTTATTTATATTTGATCTAAACATTGCTGAAATAAAAATTTCCCTTACGTAAACCTCATTAAGGTTAAGTATCATACCCTTCTCATATCATACCTCCTCCCGACCAACTTCAACGTACCAATAGAATAAGCAACTGCTACTTATTAGAGAGAATAAAAAAGGTAAATAACATAATGGTACCTTTCTTCATGCATGACATAACTAGAATATATATTAAATATAAAATGCTGCTTTAAAATGAAGAAGTATATATATATATGTGTGTGTGTGTGTGTGTGTGTGTGTGTGTGACATTTGTCATTTTGACAAGTGCAGTCTCTGTGCTGTGATGGGGCCTGAAACCTGACTGAAATTCTTCATAGATACCATTATTCTGCAAAAAGGAGCATCATTGAGCAGACACAACTTTTTCTAATATTTTAGACATAAATGGAAGGTTTGAGATTGGTCGTACTAAGTACTTCCTAGCCATTTGGCCCTTGTCAAAGTCACTCAGATCCTTACGCTTGCCCATTTTTCCTGCTTCCAACACATCGACTTCGAGAACTGATTGTTCACTTGCTGCCTCATATATCCCACCTCTTAACAGGTACCATTATAACGCGATACTCAATGTTATTCACTTCACCTGTCAGTGGTTTAATGGTTTGCTGAGTAGTGTGTGTGTGTGTGTGTGTGTGTGTGTTTTCTGGGCCCCAGTAACAGACCATGAAAAGGTTCCAGTATTAAAAACAAAAACCCAAACAGTATTGATCGAAAATTAGACATTCATGGTGCACAAAAAAAGCCTTTGTAGTGAGAACAGAGAAGGAGTGAAAGCTCCTCTTATTTCACCGACTCTCTTCTGTTATTCTCCCGCTCTTTGTGGCTCATTTCCTCCGAGATTGCATGAGCCATTCATCCCTCTAAATGTAAATGTCATGCCAAAGAAAAAAAGAATCCCGTCTTCCTCAAAAAGAGGCTTGTGATGCGTGATGGACACGGGTGACTCTCGGCGCACGCCACTCAGCTCGGAGCCACACCCCATGAGAGGCAGCTGGGCATGTCACGAGGGAACGGGCATTTATGGGGAAAATAGCTAAATGTCACAATTAACACATTGTCTGTTCATTTGTGTTGTGAGAATGTTTTATTCAGCACATCCACCAGACATATTAAGCTGTTAGGCATTGTTAGACTGGACATTTGAGTGAACCCCCCCA
>JANDJT010000103.1:4272918-4280195 GCA_024331685.1 Stegophilus panzeri | reverse complement strand
ATATACAATGACAGACAACTTAAATGAACAGCTTTAACACAAAGTGCTGATGTGGATGTTCTATGTTATTGTTGTTGTTGTTGTTGTTGTTTGTAAAATAATAGCATTTAAGAAAATACATTTATCATTAAATAACTGGACTTCAGTACGGTGAGCATTCGACATGCAAGTCCTTATGAATTAGCTGTTCTAGAAACAATAACATATTCATGTACTGTATGTTACCGAACAAGCTAGCCAGCTTCCTGAACATAGCCATGCATCAATATTAGCCATCTACCAAGTTTCGAATAGCTATCTGACATTAATAACTAGCCAAATTTCATACCAAGCAAGCTAGCTTTAGCATTATTATTTAGCATAATAATACAGTAAATTGGTGAGTTATTTAATATAGTATACAGCATATGCAAGTGAGGTATACACACACACACACACACACACACACACACACAGCTGCAGTTTGAACAGTTCAAGAAAATAATTTGTTTCATTGTTATTGCAAAAGTGTATGTGTGTGTGTGTGTGTGTGTGTGTGTGTGTGTGTGTCACCATCAAACAATCCCAGTCAGAGAAAAAGGGATTTGGTTAAATAAAAAGAGCGAAGTTAAATCAATACACCACACAAAGACTTTCAGTTTCTCTCTCTCTCTCTCTTTCTCTCTGTGTCCCTATTCTCTCTGTCTCTCCATCTTTCTGTCTGCCTCTATCACTCTCTGTATTTCTCCTTCCCTCTCTCTGACACCCACACTCACATTCCCTATTTCTTCTCTCTCTCAGTCTTCCTCTGTCTCTCCATCTCAGTCTCTCTCTCTCTCACACACACCCTGCTTCTGTCTCTCTTTGTCTCTGTCTGTCTGTCTGTCTGTCTCTCTCTCTCTCTCACACACACACACACACACACACACACACACACACACACACAGAGAGAGAGACAGAGAGAGAGAGAGAGAGAGAGAGAGAGAGAGTTGCATGGAAAAATACATTCTCTGGATGTTGTGAGGTGGGGATTAGTGATGGGAATGATTAGTAACAACAATACTGACAATTTGTTGTCAGTATTGTTGCCAAATACTGTACGCAAAATTAAAAAAAAAAACCCACAGGTATGTCTCCACCTTAAGGCTCCTATGTGGCTGTTAGTGACATAAACGAAGGCGAGGGTGCCAATACTTAATACTTTTATTAGTAAAACTCAAAAGAATGTTGAGTACAAACTGCACGGAAATTAAAATACAAGAAAAACACAAGGATTCTCGTGTTTGTCTGATTCTGAATCTCAAATAGTTTTTTTTTTTTTTTTTTTTTAAATAGTAAATGTCATTAATGTAATCTATGTAGTGAGCATATATAGTGAGAGAGAGAGAGAGAGAGAGAGAGAGAGAGAGAGAGAGAGACCCTGGAGAGGCCTTTTGAAGTTGGTACTGTTCTCCGGGGCCTGTAGAACTCATTGGCATTCATCTCACCTTCACACACACACACACACACACACACACACACATACACACACACATACACACACACATACACACAGATATTTAAACAGAGAATTTGGAGGTACTATTTCTGTTTCTATAGCAGGTGTTTCTGTGCAAAGAAAAATACAAACTGAGGTGCAGAGAGAGAGAGAGAGTGAGAGAGAGAGAGTGAGAAAGAGACAAAAAAAGATGGAGGGAGACAGACAAAAAAAGAACGACAGAAGAGAGACACAATGAGAAGATCTCAGATGATCTTCCAGGACAAAGCCCTGACCACTCTGCTACTGTCCAATGAAATCCTTGAGTACTGGAGAAGAGGCGGGGGCTTTAGCTCTGTGTGTGTGTGTGTGTATGTATGTGTATGTATGTGTATGTGTGTGTGTGTGTGTGTGTGTGTGTGTGTTTTACAGTGTAGTGCACTGGATGTAAAGGCTCTCTGCAATCCTAATGAATAACTTCCACATTTGCATCTCATTAGCATAAGGTCAACTCTAAAGGTACGTTCACACATACAGCGACAAACCGACCGGAGACCATTTCTTTTCAAAGAGAGCTGACGACTTCCGACGACTCGAGCGACAGCGACCGTTTGCGACTAGATGTGGGCGTGTCCAGTGTCTCGACAAAGTTGAGAACAGTTTAACTTAATGCAAATTTGGAGCGACTTGGTGCAGCGAATACAGGTAGGCTACGTTCTCACATACAGCGATTTTATCGCTGCGAGTCGCCAGTCGCCGTGCGATGAAGTAACCAGTAGGCGTTCTTACTACGGTTGCCATAGTAACATTTATCAGAGGGTCGCACAACTAGCATTCTCCTTAATCGACAACAAACCTTTTGCCGCTAAAATGAAACATTCTGGAGGGAGAGCGTTTGTATATAAAATTCACCAGCGTATATATGCAGTGTATATATCCTACAAGATGAAGAAGAAGCCTTGTGTTCTGTTTGCCGTTGCAGCCATCTATTAAGTGCAGACCATATCGGCAAGAAAACTGGTTTGTTGTCAAAAGTAAAGTGGAATGCTAGTTGCGCCAACCTATATCAGTATACATGTTACTATGGTAACCAGTAGTAGGAACGCCTACTGGCGACTTCATAACACAATGACTGGGGCAGCGATAAAATCGCTGTATGTGCGAACGCACTTCAAAGATTTGTGTAACATGTTTTTGGAAATCACGTTCATGAATACTAAAAAAAAAGTTCTTTGTAAATTTAGCGCTAAATATCCTCCCGGAATCAAATTCTTAATTTTTTTTCCTACTTCGACGTAACACTGTGACATCGTCGCATAATCGTTTTGATTGTTTTCAATTCAGTAACTACCCTTAGTCTTTCACTACAACCGCGTTTAGAGTATAATGGATTTCTTGTTCTTTAATAGGGACCGGAAAATTCTTATCCTCGCTAATAACACACACGCTACGGATGCAGTAGGTAGAGAATAGCAATATTCCTGATACTGAAATTCTTTTCACGTCTCTTGCTCTCTCAGCAGCAGACGATCACGTTTCTGCAGGAGGCTCACCGCAGAGGTACGTGGTGCGTGCACACACACACACACACACACACACACACACACACACAGAGCGGACCTTGTAGAAGATCAGTGCCACTCCAAGAACAGAAGAAGAGAGATGTATTGGAGTCATTTGAAATCTGTGTGTGTGTGTGTGTGTGTGTGTGTGTGTGTGTGTGTGTGAAAGCAAACGTGAAGCCAACAGGATGGCACAGTAATCTGATTGCCCCTCAGGTGCCCCTTTAGCTTTACGTCTTCTGAGGAATATTCACATATCAGTCATAGTATAGCAGAGCACAGTTTTCCAAATCGCATGAGCTTTGGTTAGACAGTTAGCAGTTTATGCTAGCTGCTAGATGAAGGACTTAGCAATGTCAAATCAGACTGACATACCATTAAAGACGCTATAAAACCTTGAAACTTTTTGTACGGTGTAATGTGTATGAATCCAGATGATTTGTTTCTTGTTTTTTTTTTCTTGTTTTTTTTTAAAGCACACGTGTGTAATACTGCACTCATTGAAGCCCCATCAGTTTAGAAGTGAGCGAATACGTGCAGCTAGCTAGCTATTTCGAAGTTAGCAGATGTTTCTGGAACAAATACAGCACTACTAAGGCACATTATGCTTCATATTGTCTTTTTTTGCCTTTCTAAATCTAAATGTAGATATCAGCGGTATTTAATCCTTTATAAACATTATGTTGCATTTCAGTTTAACCTAAAAAGCAAAGATTATAGCTGCAGTGTAGCAAAAACAGACCTGAAACAGAGACATACACCGATCAGCCATAACATTAAAACCACTGAGAGGTGACGCGAATAACATTGATTATCTCATTACAGTGGCACCTGTCAAGGGGTGGGATATATTACGCAGTAAGTGAACAGTCAGTTCTCAAAATTGATGTTTTGGAAGAAAGAACATGGGCAAGTGTAAAGATCTGAGTGACTCTGACAAGGGACAATTTGAGATTGTGAGTCGCAGACGGATCAGAGTGCCCATGCTGACCCCTGTCCACCGCTGAGAGTGCCTTCAAGGGGCACATGAGCCTCAGAACTGGACCATGGAGCAATAGAAGAAGGTGGCCTGGTCTGATGAATCACGTTTTCTTTTACATCATGTGGACGACTGGGTGCGTGTGCATGGCTTATCAGGGGAAGAAATGGCACCAAGATGCACTATGCGAAGAAGACAAGGTGGAAGAGGAAGTGTGATGCTCTGGGCAGATATGTTCTGCAGGGACACCTTAGGTCCTGGCATGTTACTTTAACACGTACCACCTACCTAAACCATGCTGCAGACCAAGTACACCCCTTCATGGGAACGGTATTCCCTAACGGCAGTGATCTTTCAGCAAGATAATGTGCCCTGCTACACTGCACAAATTGTTCAGGAACGGTTTGAGAAACATGATGAAGAGTTCAAGGTGTTGACTCAGCCTCCAAATTCCCCAGATCTCAATCTGATCGAGCGTCTATGGGATGTTCTGGACAAACAAGTCTGATCCATGGAGGCCCCACCTCGCACCTTACAGGACATTAATGATCTGCTGCTAACGTCTTGGTTCCACATACCACAGCACACCTTCAGAGGTCTTGTGGAGTCAATGGGTCAGAGCTGTTTCGGTGGCACAAGGGGGACCTACACAATATTAGGCAGGTGGTTTTAATGTTATTGCTGATCAGTGTATTTTCCTGAACAAAATCCTCAATAAATAAATAAAACCTCATTGTTAACATTAAACATTACCTTTAAAATCTTGAACTTCACAAGGTAATAAATCATAAATCATATTTGTTAATGGAACTGAGATAGAGCTTTGTACTTGAAAAAACAGCACACCCACAATCTCGCACATATATTATATAATAAAAACAGACCAGTTGTTGCCCTTGAAAAAAAAGTATTTTAAGCTTTATATCCCATATACAGTCTGTAAATAAAACTATGAATCTTCACATATACAGTATATGCTCAAAATAATTGTTGGTAAAAATGATTATTATTATTAATGGGACAGAAAGAGACACACATTGAGAGGAAATGATGGAGAAATGGTGGAGAGACAGAATGAACAAGAAGGTGAGATGGCGTGAATAAGAGACAGACAGACAGACAGACAGCAAGAGAGAGAGAGAGAGAGAGAGAGAGAGAGGCCATGTGGATACCCTCCCTCCGTGTTCCTGAATGCTTTGGCGCTCCCATTGTGTCGTCTCATGGTTTGATTGATAGCTCGTCACGGGTCTGCTGTCACAAAGAAGGAGGAGATTAAAGAGCCTAAAGAGAACCAAAAGAGCGTGAACAATCCGCACAGAGCCACTGCGCGCGCGCGCGTGCGTGTGTGTGTGTGTGTGTGTGTGTGTGCACGCATACTCTGGCTCAGGCAGTGTACAGTGTGTAATTTGCACAGGAGGTAAGTTATGGCTACATCCCTATACACACACACACACACACACACACACACACACACGCACCAGATAGAGGATAATGCTAACAGGTCCCTCATCTCTGCCTCCACAACATAAATCCCAGTTACGTGTGCACACACACACACACACACACACACACCAGATAGAGGATAATGCTAACAGGTCCCTCATCTCTGCCTCCACAACATAAATCCCAGTTACACACGCACATACACACACACACACAAACACAAGTCTATCCCTCACCTCTTTGTGAGTATGAGTCAGAGAGAATTCAAGAAGTGCGTTACTCCATGCTCCCATTTTATTTCAGGGACTGATGGACACACTTTCTGTGTGAAGAGTTTGGGGGCTGACTGTGTGCATTGTGAATGCTTCACACTTAGACAGCTCCGCTCTTGGCTCGCTCTATTCTTGGCCGAAGGGAGTTGGGGTTCAGAGTCTCGCAGCTCCAAGCCGTACAAGGCCACCTCGGCGGTGGCTGGCAAAGCCTATGCGGTGACGAGTCTTGCTGGTGGGTCACTGCATACAACGGCAGTGTTACAGGCCTACCAAGCAGACCTGCTGAATGAGCTTGACAGCAGGGAGGGAATTGGGCCCAAGGCAATGGTTGAGCTTCGCCGCGCCAAGGATTTGTCTCTTCAGGTGACCAAACAAACGGCCTGTCAATGGGTAGCTTGGTTGCGTCGGAGAGGCACCTATGGCTCAACCTCTCAGGACTGGGAGATAAGGATAAGGTCTCCCTGCTAGATGGCCCTGTTGAATCTTCTGGCCTGTTTAACGCCATCACCGGCAGGTTTTCCGAGGTGAAACAGCAAATGGAGGCATTCAGCCAGTTCCTTCTTCGTCATGTCAAATTCGTACGCAGAAGTGTAAGGGAGGCACAGAGGCAAGTGTGGTGGCCCACCTCCCCCCACGGAAAGCCAGGGGCACCAGGTGGCCACAGTCGCAGCCTGCTAGTAGGCATGATATAAGAATGATTAATGCCACACAGGCAAAATAGGAGTGGTCCTGATGGGCTACAGAGGGAAGTATCAGGGGATACTTCTCCCCCAGTATTAGTGTAGGGACCTAGCCAGTATCATCCCAAATTTTGAGTCCCTTCTAGTCAGCAAGCTGTCACAGGGCAACGGAAATCTGATGCTTTCCCTCTGACAGAATGTGAAAAAGTTAACGTCACTAAAAGACCATCTGGCATAGTGGAAACTACTGCCAAATGTGTCTCCATATGTTTTGTCCACCATAGAAAGGGTTACTGAGTCCAGTTCAGAGCTCGACCCCCAGTTCACCACAGCAGTCAGCACAGAGCAGAGGCAGGAAGTAAGACTCCTCTTGGACAAAGGGGCCATAGAACACGTACCCCTTCCTATGAGGGAGGGAGGATTTTAAAGCCATTGTTTCTTGGTCCGCATGAGAGTATGCGACCAATTTTAGATCTGCATCACCTATGATCTCCGTACTTTTCAGACATAGAGGTTCAAGATGTTCACGCTCAAACTTATCGTTCCACAAATTCAGTTCGGGGACTGGTTTGTGATGGTTAATCTAAAAGATGCATATTTCCACACATAAATATTGTCCAGTCATAGGAGGTTCCGGAAGTGCACGTTTGGAGGCAGTGTGTACCAATATAGAGTTCTTCCCTTCGGTCTAGCTTTATCCCCTCTTAACTTCGCAAAGTGCATGGATGCTGCTCTGGCTCCCTTGCGACTCCATGGCATCCATGTACTAAACTACCTGGATGACTTGTTAATTCTAGCAAAATCCAGGGACTTGGCAATTCAACATCGAGATGTTGTTCTCACCTACATGAGGAGCTTGGGGCTCAGGTTGAACCCCAAGGAAAG
>JANDJT010000103.1:4265418-4267918 GCA_024331685.1 Stegophilus panzeri | reverse complement strand
AAATAAGAATAGATTATTTGTTCCACAAGCCGAATATCAAGTGCTGAACCCAAAGCCCTACAGGGACGCTGATAAAGCAGAGGGACATTTTTATAGACAGTCCACTTATTCCTGTCCCCACTGTGCACAGAAAGAACGATAACTCTCTATTCCTCCTGGGCCGAGCGCTGAATGGGCCAGAGGGAAAAACCTTTCACCACTTTAATTGATCAAGAAGAAGCCTGATAAAGGGGACCGTCCTGAATCACAGCACAAAGGGAAGGCCATTTAGGGGAAGAGTAAAATATGACTCATTATGTAGACTCATTGTATGGTTTTAAACGGTATATTTGCTTTTTATAGGAAGGTTATTATTATGCATGACCTCTGAGGTAGGTCATATTTTTTTTTTTTTTTTTTTTTTTTTTTTTTTAAAGTGCACATTCTGCATTCTGTGTTAACTTTTGCACTTTGTTACCTAGAGGACCCAGCCATAATGAAATCTATATAAAGAAATTATGTAAATGAAAATAATAATAATAATAATAATAATAATTAAAAAAAAAAAAAAAAAGCAGTTTGTAAGAAATTTGTGCAAAGAAAAATAAAACAAATGACGAATGGTTTCAGCTATTTGAAGTGCAGAAACACTTTCCTTCAAAGTATCTAAATAGTAATTACCGTTATAACAGCGATTAATAATTGTATTTAATTATAAACCAAAACGATGGACAATCTCTCTGCTCTCACTACTACCATTCATTCTGAAGCTCTTCCGCGATGTGACGCATTCCGCCACGCCCCTTTTGAAAACTTTGCGCTAATCACAGGTCCAGGTTTGGTGGTTGTATTTGCATACGCGCGCATACTGCCTCAACTCTGTGAAGAACCTTTGGGCCAACCACAGGCTGAGTTTGGGTCGAGATATTTGCATACGCATGCGCACTGCGCGCGCTTCCGAAGCGCGGTACTTCTGTATTCAGATGAAATCCTCGAGTTGTCAACATTGCTGAGGTAAAGTAAGTTATTTACATTTTGTGTTGAGGTAAAATATCATTAAGATAAATAAAAGTATTTTTTATACTAACCGGGTTGTTCAAACGCATGCGAAATGTCACACAATGGCAGTTTCTTCTTTCAGTTTAGCTTACGAGAAGCTAGCAAGGTAAACAAATGGCTAAGTTATCTTTCAGACTGATTCCCAACTGGATCTCTATTATTAATACAGGACACTATATATACTGTTAAAACACTATTCTATATATCCCGTTTATATATGCACTTAAACCTTCGGCTTATTACCTGTGTAGTGTGATTACATAACCAGTCGACATCTGAATCCCAAAAGGCTCTTTACTGGAAGTGTAGTGTACTAGAAATGAGGTAAACATGGCCTGTATAATGCCCATACAGTGCATAAGTATTCACCCCCCTTGAACTTTTCACCATTTTGTAGAACTGGAACTTAATTTGGGTTATTTGCCATGAATCTGTGCAAAAAAAAAAAAAAAAAAAAAAAATTGTATAGGGGAGGCGGATCTATATAGTTGTTAATTAATGTAATTTAGTTGAATGGAGTCGACCTGTGTGCAGTAAAAGTGTCACGTGATCTCAAAATAAAATACAGCTGTTACTCGGAGACCCCAGAGTATTTATTTATTTATTTATTTATTTATTTATTTATTTATTTATTTAGAGAACATACCTAAACAAAAAAAAAAACGAATCATAAAGAAAGAATATGGCAGAACCGTGAGGTGGAGGAAGACACCAGTCCCTCCAGGATCGCAGAAACTAAAGCAAAATCAATCAAACTCCGCAATATTCGGAGGAGCTCGCAATTTTTCAAAATTACTGCAGATCTTCCGCAGATTTGGTCCGAGACGCGTCACGTGACGTCATCACGACGTGCTTTCGTCCAAAGCCCTCTTCGATTCACATGTGTCGAACACGAGTACAACTAAAAGGTCTCGTTTTCCATCAAGCATAACTACAAAAGACCGTGCAGAACAATTTCGTGCGATTGTAATTTCGCCGATTCACACAGTTTTCCACAAAAAAATTTTGGCCGCAACAATCACAAAAAAAAAAAAAAAAAAAAAACCTCAGTGGAAGACTGAAGACAACCATGAAACATCAGTGACCGGTTAAAGAGTGGATTAGTCAGAGAAGAAACCAAAAGGCTGAAGCCTTCACATCACCCTGAGAACACTGTACCTACAGTGAAACATGGTGGTGGTAGCTTTATATTTCGAATTGCTTCTCTGACTAACACTACAGTTTGTGGAATAGTAACTTATGCAAAGCACTGTAGTAGGGAGTTAACTCCAATAACTTTGTAGTGAAGACACAATTAAATACAAGGAGTTAGAGCAGGGGTGGGCAATCTTATCCGGAAAGGGCCGGTATGAGTGCAGGTTTTCATTCCAACCAAGCAGGACGCTCACCTGATTCCACCTGTTTAATCAGTTGATCTTGGCTTTTAATAGACTCAGGTGTGGCTTCTGCTTGGTTGGAATGA
>JANDJT010000103.1:4191375-4205750 GCA_024331685.1 Stegophilus panzeri | reverse complement strand
GTCACCCAGATGAGGACGGGTTCCCTTTTGAGTCTGGTTCCTCTCAAGGTTCCTTCCTCATATCGTCTCAGGGAGTTGTTCCTTTATATATCTATATTTCTGTAAAGCTGCCTTCTGACAATGTCCGTTGTTAAAAGCACTATACAAATAAACTTGAATTGAATGTCATTTCTTGACACAGTTACTGCAATGAGCCTTTGTTTGAGTTTATCTGGCTTCATTTGGGCTTCCTGAACACCTTTTTACCTCACTCGTTTCTGTCTCAGCCTGAAATCTCAGTCTGAGCATGAGCAGCAAGCAAAGCACCGGCACAACACGATATGAGATTGTTAACAGTTCTGATCCTGTTAACAGGATGAACAGACATCATGATGGTCATGATGGTCGTCTGACTCACCCTCCGTGCTTTGCTCTGGTACTTTACTGCCTTCTTGGTGTCTGAAACAGCCCTTTCCACGTAATCCACTGCGTGTTCCACATTATACTCTATACGGTCAATCATCTCTCCCTGACCGCACACACGCAGTATGACGAGCAGGACAGAGGGGGAGGAAGTGGGGAAGAAGGAAGAAAAAGGACAGGAAAAAGAGAAAAAGAGAGAGGGATTTTAGACAGCAGCTGTGGACTGATTAAGGCGTTACTCACCACCTTGCTTGTTTTTTGCACTTTAAGAGCTGCTTTAGTGTCTTCTTTGGCGTTTTCCACATATTCCTGGGCGTTACGCACATTTGATTCAATGTTGTTCAGGAGCCCACCCTGTAGGACGATATGTAGATGGTGAGAAACTGAAACGCATAATGGAATATAAAACAAATAAATCCATGTTATAGAATAATTGGTAACACTTTTAACAGTACTACACAAGAAACATTAACAAAGTAACAAACCAAATAATCCAAATAAACACCTGCATTAATCAATGCTCATCCTACTGATGAGTAAAATTCAGCCCACATGACACTAAATAATAAACATAAAAAAAATAATATATCTATAATATATAGCAGTGTTATTGGGGAAAATATGGAGGGGTAATAGTAACTCCAGTTTGTGTTGGAACGAACTAATTATTTCCCTATAACAGCACGTGTAACAGGCGTGTTACAGCCACTTCGCTGCTGAATATAAGTAGCATGCATGAAAAAGTGTAGATTAACACATAAATTACCTTTAGAGGTTAGTGCAGACCCCAAGTTCACAGCACACTATTAAAGGCCTATTACAGAGAGAGAGAGAGAGAGAGAGAGAGAGAGAGAAAGAGAGAGCAAGAGAGAGCAAGAGAGAGAGTGCGCAAGAGAGAGAGCAAGAGAGAGAGAGAGAGCGAGAGAGTGTGAGAGAGAGAGAGCAAGAGACAGAGAGAGAGAGAGAGCAAGAGCGAGAGAGAGAGAGAGAGCAAGAGACACACAGAGAGAGAGAGAGAGAGAGAGAGAGAGAGAGAGAGAGAGAGCGAAACAGAGCAAAACAGAGCAAAAGGGAGCCAGAGAGAGAGCAAGAGAGAGCAAGAGGGAGAGGGAGAGAGAGAGAGAGGGAGGAAGAGAGAGAGAGGGAGAAAGAGAGAGCAAGAGAGAGAGCGAGAGAGAAAGAGAGAGCAAGAGAGAGAGCGAGAGGGAGAGAGAGAGAGAGAGAGAGCGAGAGAGTGTGAGAGAGAGAGAGCAAGAGACACAGAGAGAGAGAGAGAGAGAGAGAGCAAAAGAGAGCCAGAGAGTGAGCGAGAGGGAGAGCGAGAGAGAAAGAGAGAGAGCGAGAGAGAGAGAGAGCGAGAGAGAGAGAGAGAAGAGGCAGCAAAGGCCGAGAGCAGCAAAGACCGAGCAAAAAGCAGACTCTGTGCAGGTCGCACACCTCATTTTCACAGGGAATTGAGAACGAGAGGGTGCAGGTTAGTCAGATTAATTATTAAATCAAATACATTTGTGTTAATAGACTCTCTCACTCTGACCATTAACATAGATGAATAATTCACGAGCGATATTCATAAAAGCGCACTATTGACAGAAAAGCTTTGCATTAAAGGGAAAAAAAATCCACCCTGAGTGACTTCATATTAGACTTTATAATTAACCTGATCTTCTGTGGAGTCCAAGAATTATTTTGGAACACATTTTTCTGTTTGTTTATTTAAATGCCTTTTTTTTAAATTATTGACACGTTGCTGTATTTTCCCTTTTTTTTTTTTTTTTAAACCATTTCCCAAATTACCCACAATGCCATTCAACTACATGCAGTGAGATCTACCTCTCGTTTTTTCTGAAAGAGAGCGATGCAGCGGCGCTTTAGTCCTTTAGTCTGTCCGGCTCTCTGATCTATACACGCTGCTCAAACAGATCAGCTTCCAATGCTTGAATTTAAATTCAACACCATCGTGCTGATCATCTCGAAGATCAGCTGACCTTTAACCTTTAACTGAGCTCTGTGATGATCCCCAACTAAGCTCAAATGAATAATAAACATACAGAACCAACCAACCCGTACCAGAATCGCTAATATATACATCATAAATATATTAAATAAATAAAATAATTTATGTGATTTAATGTGTTTCAGGATGGACCTTTCCTTTAATAATCCCTTGAAACAAACCGAAAGCACATATACAAACTGTATACATCTTAGTTCTGCGGATTAAAACTGAATTTCTGACCATGCCATGTTGGAATTTTCAGTCCCTTTTTTCAGCTTTGCTACGTTAGCTTTGTGTAGTTATACACAAAGCAGCACGAACTTTGGTAAAAATTAATGTCGACATTAGAGCACTTATTTGATTCAAGATCCATTTCACTTGCTGCTGCTAACTTTTTCAGGCAGTTGGTAAACAACGTGATGTCATTTCCTGGACTCAGGGACGAGCTAGGTCTCGGAGGGGAGGTGGACCGAGAGATGAGATTTATAACCAGACACTGATGCAGTTTTCGCTGAGTGTAAATGGAATTAGCGGAAACACATACTGGCCTTTTCTAACAAGGTTTTCAAAGACGCACAGCATGCTTGCCAGAGTGTTCCTGTGTGTGTGTGTGTGTGTGTGTGTGTGTGTGTGTTTCTGTGTGATGCCATGGCAATGGGGCAGCAGTGAGATAAATCCCCCTCCTATGGTGAGGCCATCTGTCAGTAGAAACCATAGCCGAGACACAAAGCGGCGATTTCGAGGTGTGAGGAGGGCAGGAGAAGATTCCGGAGCGTTCTCTCACCTGACTCTCGACCAGCATGGCCATGTCCATGAACATGTCGTGCAGCTCACGGATGCTGTTCTCCAGCTTGATGATCTCATTGTGACGGGTTTCGATTTCGTTCATGGCCTGTTGGGTGATGTTGGAGTCCATGATGATCTAAAGAAAGGAAGACACACACACACACACATACACACACAAACACATACACAAAATAAGCACGTCTCCTTCATTCCCCATCAATTTTCAGCAAACTGTCTGACCTCTGGCTTTGGCAATTCCCCTGTTAGGAAGCGCCACAGCTGAAATCAAAACTGATTCTGGAATATAATCGAGATTTGTTCAGTCTGCTAGAAGGGTAGAATCGTCTCTGCCTGGAATTTCAATAGCTCCCTGGACGCCTGTAACAGCCTGCAGCGGATGAACACATCTCTCAAATTTGCAAGCACGTAAACATACAGGATTGAGATGAGGAAATAAACACATTACAGAAATACACTACCGAGCAAAAGTCTGGAAATAACGCAAAATTTTAATTAACACAGTTACAAAAGGACAAAAAGACTTGATGACATGTTATTTTGCTTTTTGCGTTTTAAACTTTGAGTTAATATTGCAAAAGCAAACGAAGAAACTACTATTCCTGCAGACATTAATACGGACCATTGTTTCAGTGTTGATGAAAAATTCCACAAATATCCACATCTGTATCTGTATTTAGAGTCCACCTGGAAGTGGGCGTGGCACAAACCAGAAAGGGGTTTTTTGCTTTGTTTTGTTTTGTTTTTTAAATTAAATGTAAACTGGAAAAACATGACACAACATGGCTGCTGGAAAAATAAGCCATTTTTCATTAACATGATACATAACAACAAAATAACACTGTTACAGTGTCTACATGATTTTCATTAAATAACGTTGAAGAATGATGAAAACGTGCAGAATGGATGTACAAGTGTTTAAAAAAAATTAATTACATTTTTTTTTTACAATTAATTACACACACATATTTTATATATATATATATGAGAGAGAGAGAGAGAAATGTAATTATAATATATAGAAATGTATTCATAAAAATATATATATAGAAATGTATTTATAATATATATATATATATATATAAATTTAAAAATGTATTCATAAAAATATATATATAGAAATGTATTTATAATATATATATACATTTCAAATGTAAATAACTTTAAATGTAAAATGAATTAAATAATTTTAATTCATTAAATTTATCCCATAAGAGAGATGCTGCCCTGTGCACAGCGTGTGTAAAGCGTGAGACATGCTGTAGCACTCAGTCCAAAGCAAGCATAGAGAGCATCGTGCATGGAAGATCAAGGCCAGGAGAAATCCGCCGTTCAGGCTTGTGTTTGGAACGCCACAAAAACAGCGAACCAGCGGACAAATTACAAAAAAAACCCCAAACAAATAGTGCACCTCCTATTTGTCTCTATAACACATTATTATTCCTCGAATAACTGTAAGTTTTCACATGAGCATGCACCGCTCTTATGTGCAAACTGCACTCATTAAAATTTGCCTTCTCTATGACCACTGTGCATTTCCACTTACCCCCGACGTGAAGATAGCTGGGTTGTCACTTTCCAGCATGCTTTCTAGCTCCTCGTTTGTCGTGTTCCTTCCAGCTACAGACACATACACATATACATTTACTGCACCAGGCATATAACGTGCCTTACAGTCCCTGACCTCAATATGTTTGAGACCTTGACACACAGACAGCATGTATACAAGTCTGACTGCAGCAGAGAGAGGGTTAAACCGCTCTACTGCAAAACTTACGCAATCTGATTACATTATAATCCACGTTCATCAATGACGTATACAACAGAAACACAACGGTATGATATTCTCATGAAGGCATAACTGCTTAAAGGGGAAAGAAAATCAAATTAGCAGATATTATTGGCAAATAACTACACTGTATGACACTGTATATGTGTGTGTGTGTGTGTGTGTGTGTGTGTTTGATATGACAAAAATATATTACAATACTTAAAGACATTTCTATGATACACAATGTATCACAATATATAGGTTGGATAACAAAACAGTAGGTTTGAAAAACAAAAGAAAGAAAAATTTAGAAAAATTGATGACAGTTTTTATTTAATATCAACAAATATTTATGAACGAATCAAATGTTTATTATATAAAGAATAACATTAAAAAAACATCTCAAAAGTTATACAATATCATTATTATGCAATATATAAAGTGTACTGTGACATAATTGATCACAATACTGATTCTACTATATTGTTGTACTGCCCAGCTCTGTAGCGCATTCATTCACTGATCACATTAAAGAGAAATACATTGTAATACACTATCATATATGATTAACCGGTATATTATAAATACATTCATAAAGCACACTTGTCATGTCTCAGCTCTGATTACAAAAGTACCATGCGTTGGGATCCTCTGTCTCCAGCATTTTCGTTTCCTTCGCTGATGGTGTTCACCTGTATCTTGTTTCCATTTACTACATTGTTTGTTTCATATCCTGTGTACTTTCCCGTGTCTTTGCAAAGCCTTGTCATGTTTATTCCATTCACGTCTGAGCCTTTTGTTTATTCTATAACATTTCTGGTTAAAAGTACATTTTATTTCCATCGATCTAAAGTGCCATTTTACCACACGGCTTGGATTTTTGGATATTAAACTATACTGAAAGTTTGTTGTTTATGTTGAAAAGGTTATGTTGTCAATACACAGGGTTGCCATTTTATCGGGTAGCGGATAAGTGAACCCAGCACACTGTACCAGAATATGCCAGATTTTCCTATAGATTTACTCTTATGTTATTGTTTTTTACTTATTTTTACTTTTACTAAAGACTAAGAGGCTTCTCAAGATGAAAAAAAAAAAAAATCTGCTGTCCATTCGCTGGATTTTAATACAAAATTCCTACTATCAAATACCTGGATAAAACTATCAATACCTGGATAAAACTATCAGTACCTGGATAAAACTATCAAATACCTGGATAAAACTATCAGTACCTGGATAAAACTATCAGTACCTGGATAAATCTGTTCATTAGTGGCTTGACTAGTACGCTATTCTTATTTGGATAAACAAAATATTTTGCAAAAACGGAAATAATTCCTTGTAGCCTCTTTATGTGGAGTATAATGTGCAATATTTTTGTATTGATTTGATTAATGTTTTCTTTACATTTTGAATAAAACAGTGAACCAGTCCAACCTTTTCTATTTTCAATACTTTACCAATATCAGAGATCTGGGAATACCAGATACTGATACTGATAATAAGATACTTACATAATCTTAACAATTCAATTATTTTAATAATTACCGCTTGGGATCAATAAAGTGTTATATCAGTGGATCGGATTGGAAAATGTGTCGCATCCAATACTCATACATGTCATGACATAAGACATAAGAGGCCGGTATTGAATCTGTAGCTTCCTATTTGTTTGTATTCGATTGTATTCACTAAAAGTAATTTGATACATGAGTCATACTGGTAAAAAATCTTCTGGGCTTGAATGAAGGATATCCTGCTGGTCAGTGAGTGCTGAGAGCCAGACACTGCTCTGTGGTCATGCCAGCAGAGAGAGATGGCACCACAGGACATCAGCCAGAGCTGCTCATTTGAGCTCAGAAACACTCTGCACTCACTCTGGTGTGTGGTTGGTGTGTGTGTGTGTGTGTGTGTGTGTGTGTGTGAGAAGATGGTTGTAGCTAGATAGCTGTGGGTGAAAGGGTTGTCACATGTCTAGACCAGCCACCTGGCCGTTTCCGTGTGAGAACATAATCAACACTAAAGCCCTTCACTTTTACACTAGGGACAAATTTCTGAGGTCACGGTCATAAAATTTTTGCTGAAATAATGAAGCAAAACATTAAAACAGAAGAAAAATTATACCGGGTAAATAACTAAACATGAACGAAAACAACACAGTTTAAATAAAATGGTGATTTACTCTCCTTGTAATTTTCTTTGCTTAAGAACACAAAAATAAATAAATAAATAAATTACCTTCTATGGCACTATATTGAACTGAAAAGACAAAGAGCACACTAAATATACAGTGGGGTCCAAACATCTGAGAACACTTAAATACACACATAGAAATTATGCAACATCTGGAATATCGTATAGTCAAGATGTTGCACATTTTTCCCTTTTTTATTTTTTTGGTCTAGAATTTTCTAAATTCTAAAACTAAGTGCTTATTTCTGTTTTCAGTGTGGTCTCGTTCTCGTTTATGCCAAATCGAAACATGTCAAGTATGGTCATATGGGCGGCTGTGGCTCAGGTGTTGTCCGCTAGAGCGGGTTGTCCGCTAATCGTAGGGTTGGCGGTTCGATTCCCGGCCCACGTGACTCCACGTGTCGAAGTGTCCTTGGGCAAGATACTGAACCCCAAGTTGGTCCCGATGGCAAGTTAGCGCCTTGCACGGCAGCTTTGCTACCACTGGTGTGTGAATGTAAAGTGAACCAATGTAAAGTGCTTTGTAGAATTGCTAAGGTTAAAAAAGCACTATATAAGTGCAGACAATTTACCAAGTATACTTCTGATCCCATCTCTCCCTCTAGTAAATTGATATGCTTAATCAGTCCCCAGTTTGACTCATTTATCTGTCTGTCCCTTGGCGTTCTTGATCTCTTTCTACTTCAGCGCGCTGAATTTTTAAACAGGTCCATCTGCAGTCTTTAATCACCTCTCCAAGCTCAAGGTTAATTAGTGAGTGTTGCTGAATTAATGGAAGTGTGGGGATGCGAGTGCGAGAGGAGCGCCGTCACACGCAGGACAGCAGAAGAGCTCTGCATGTACACCTTTAATTCAATTACAGATATGTGTGTGTGTGAGAGAAGCGAGAGAATGACGTAGGCTACGTCCACATGAATCAGAATAAATCTGAAAACGCAGCTTTTTCTCCACGTTTTGGCCTTCCGTCCACTCTGAGACGATATTTCTGTCCAGTGAAAACGAAGCTTTTTGCAAAAACGCTCTCCCAAGTGGGTAAATTTGAAAAAAAAAAAACCATCATTTCCGTGTTGTAGTGTGGACCGAGAAAACGGAGATGTTAAAAAACTGACATATTTTTAGTCACGTGACGCGGTCAAGTTAAAACAAACAAGCTGGTGTAGGATGTTGTACTGCAGTTGTTGTGCTGCCTGCTATCCGGGTTGAGAGCGTTGTTAAAGATTAACGTCACTTTGTACAACCTTCAGATTGCATTTTTTCAAAGGGGCCGGAATGTTCACTCGCGATTGCTGTTCGCCGCCGGAACACGAGGACGACATTTTCACCTGTCTTCGCAACTTTACAGTCTTGGGTTACCCGCAGAGACAGCTCCACCTCTTTGTCTGTCCATTTGTAAAAAACCTGGTGCTTTTCCTCGACATCAAAGAGACAGAAAGTAAATAAACGCCTGACGAAGACGTCGTAGACCAAAGCTTCTTACGTTTTTAGCCTTTTCAGACACTTTAGTGTCTTTAGGATGAGCAATTTTTGGAAAACGTTTGAAAACACCAGTGTAGACGGAGATCGTTTTAAAACGAAAATGCGGTTTGCAGATCTATCCGGATTAACGTGGTTGCAGCAAAAGAGTCATGCTCTTGGGCTGTTACGTATCAAAATCCGTGTCAAAGGCAGCAGGAGAACATTACGGACTGAAAAAAATGCCTTCTGTGGATCCAGAAATAGACTTTTTCAGTGATAATAAACATCAAAACAGCACAATTTGAAACTTTTAGATGTTACCGTCCCGTCCAGTCTTCAGTCAGCTGTGGTGGGGTTTTTTTTATTGTTTAGTTTTTTTAAATAAATAAATAATTATACACCCTCCAGGGAGCAGATTTTCTGCAGATTTCCATAGAAACATACTTTTTCTATAAGTATGTTCAATGTGTAACCAGAGAAAGGAGGGAGAAAAAACCCCACAATTTACTCCTTATTGACTTCTGCAAAACAAACATTTTCATCCGGAACATTTTAGGATCCAGTTTAAGATTCTGTTGTTAATGATCAAGCTCCTTCTTATCTCAAAGATCTTCTTATTTCACATTCATTGAGGTTTCGTTTCTACGTCCATCGGTCCCGTTTAAAAACTAAGGGTGATAGAGCTTTTTCAGGCGCTGCCCCTTGCACCTTCTATTATCATTTTTTTTTTTTTAAAGAGTCTGAAAGCGTATATTTTCTCCAAGGCATTTTAATTGAATTTTAGTTTTATTGTCGGTTTTCTATGTGGTTTTATTCTGTTTTTCTATTTCACTTGTTCTTACTCTGTTCAGCACTTTGGTCAGCCTTGCTGTGTTTAAATGTGCTATATAAATAAAACTGACGTACTTATGTACATGGATATGTTAATCGTAATGTGCTTCACATTGCTGCGACACACCTCAATGCTGTACCTATAGCATGTGCTACTTATTAAGAGCTACACACATCTTGCTGGTTGATGGTAGAAGGTTTTTTTTTTATTGTTTTTTTATTAGCTGGATTAATTAGCATGAACAGACAACTTTTTCAGAGTCGGGAACAGGCAGATATGTGTAAACGAAAAAGGTGTAGGCTTAAAATTCTCCTGCGATAAGTAACAGTCATGTTAAACCTATCAAGAGAAAATAAACACTCTAGACAGATTAAAATATATTTTAGGTATAATTTGAGGACAGAATCCATCTTTTCATAGCGCGGATCACGTGTGGTCTACTGTCTTCTCCCATTGGTAGTCACTTTTTTGCATCGCTGGACACGCCCACATCGATGTCGCTCGTGTTGCTGAGAGTCGCCAGCTCTCGTTGAAGACGAACGATCTCTGCTCGCGTCACTGCGGGTCGCTGTACGTGTGAATGAACCTTTAGTCTGTATCAAGGCACTTACATAACTAGCAAACTAGGTGAGCGTTAGGTTTCCGAGCAACCAAAACATGGCACTGAACAGCACAGTGGGCTTAGCTCAGAAATGTATCATAGTTATACAACTGAACATTGATAAATCATCACTTGATGGGTGAGGAGTCCAAGATTGTGTATAATGTTTAATGGATGTTTAGAAAAAAATATATAGACGGGTTGTGAGAGATGTAATGGATCTAAAATGGTTAAAAAAAAAAAAAAAAAAAAACCCTCCAAGCTGTTCTAAAACTACATTCCCAGTTTTTCTCCACTACTTTAATCAGCGTTATATCACAGATTGTTGCCACTGGAAGAGTACCAACTGTCTTTAAAAACAGCTCCAGAAATAGCTTTCCCAGGGAGAATCTGTCTGGGCTTTCTGTAGTTTTTGGTTTAATTATCACAAAACTTCAAGGTGTTTCGAATTCATTTTTAGCGCCCTGGAGGGCATGTGAGGGAGGTTGTTAGCTTACAGTGTCAGAAATGGAGGAGTTTCGGCTTGACAAACAGCACTGAATTATCAGCAGGTTGATTTTGGAGGAATGCAAATACTCCTCTCACCGCTCTGTGTGTGTGTGTGTGTGGAGGTGTGTGTGTGATTGTGCCTTGTTATAATAACGCTGAATCCACTACCATTGTGGATTCTTTATCATTTCTTGCCATATTCATAGTGCTACACAACACCTACACAGGCCCTTCATGACAACTGACGTAAACTGACATAATGGCTTATTACAACAGGCATATAGACTACTTTCATATTTTGTAATGTCATGTGTTTAGTTTCTTGGCTAACTTTCTGCTTTCCAACTTATGTTAGAACTAATGACAACTACGTAGCTCTGTTTCACAGCCCACCTCTGGTATGTCACAGACATAGAATGTTTATAAGGTGACACTGTACATAGTACAAGGGTGGGCATTAACAGAAGATGCACTGCGTGTCTCCAGAGAGTGGCACTTGGTGGAAACATCGGTGTGAAAACCTGCTGTATAACACTGCGCCATAGTAAAGGATTTGACAATAACAGTCATAAAACTGTAATAACTCAGTTATGTATGTTTTCTCTAGTCATTACTTAAGTAATCAGCATATTTCTGCTTATAAGACGTGTCTCGACACTGTCATGACGCTTATGTACTTAACTTTCAGATCCTAAATAAGAAGAGGTCTGGTGTTTGATGTGTTGCATCATGGCCATTATGTGACTCTTACATAACAGGCATTCACTGACCTACAGTGTCAGCTGTCATGACATTTCATAACAACCTTATGTCAAGAAAGGAAAAAAAAAAACCTTGACTCGGGTGTTATGTCAACTTGATGCCTACTGGAATATTGAATATGCTATTGTTGGTTAATATAATGTCAGTAATGGCTTAAGTAGGTTTCATGCAGCTCTATGAACACTATCCTACAGAGCCCCCCTAGTGTCAGGTAAAAAAATACAGCCATGTGTAAACCGCGCCCTCAGTTTTGTAATCCGTGCCCTCTGATTTGTAAACCGTACCCTCACGGATGAGGGCACGGATTACAAATCTGAGGGCATGGATTACAAATCTGAGGGCACGGTTTACAAATCTGAGGGCACGGTTTACAAATCTGAGGGCACGGATTACAAATCTGAGGGTACGGTTTACAAAACTGAGGGTACAGTTTACAAAACTGAGGATACGGTTTACAAATCGCTCGACTGGAATGAAACCCGAAGTGGCCTTCTGCTGTTGTAGCTCATCCGTGTCAAACCATCTGCATTCGGAGATGCTTTTCAGCTCACCATGGCTGTTAAGGCTGGTTGTTTAAGTTACCGTAGCCTTCCAGTCAGTCTCGGCTAGTCTAGTCATTCTCCTCTGACCTCTCATCAACGCGCTGGGTTTTCCGCCTGCAAAACGGATGCTCACAGGATGTTTTGGGTTTTCCAACCGCTGGAGACAGTTGTGTGTGAAAATCCCAGCAGTTTCTGAAATACTCAAAACAAGGTCAAAGGTCAAAGTAAGGGGAGATCACCTTTTTGCCCTATTCTGATAATGATGTGCAGGTGTACAGTACAGTGTTCCTAATAAAGTGGACGGTGAGTGCATATGCGTGTGTTCTACCGCCGTATGTTTATATGCAGTAGGAAAGTCCTGGAGGAGGAAGGAATAGGACGAGGATGGGGTTCACATTCTTATCATAGACAGCGATTACCCTGAGATAGGATTAAAATATGGTGAGAGAAGAGAGCGTGGAAGAAAGGCAGAGAGGAGGATGTAGAGAGAGAGAGAGAGAGAGAGAGAGAGAGAGAGAGAGAGATGAGAGATGGAACGAAGGGATATGGTGATGGCAACTGATGGTGTTTGGAGGTCAGGGGATGATGACTGTGTTCATGGCCTGAATACTGATGCAGCTCAACTATGACATTTGAACACAGCTTCCCTGCAGGCTCAGCTGCTCTGGTCTCGATGACTCAGTGTGTGTGTGTGTGTGTGTGTGTGTGTGTGTGTGTGTGTGTAAACACTCTGATGGACATCCAGAAGAAAAACAAATGGATATGCCAAAGGGAAAAAATTCAACATAAAAACAATTTGACCTTTTCAGACACTCAAGTCCAGACTCTTGGTTGGACTTTTATCACCCTCCACAGGTTCATGTACATAAATAATGGCCCCCTTTTCCAATGACATTTGCATTAGATGAAAACTAGCTTTGCTTAAACACCTTGGTTGTTTCCAACCAGACTTTATGCTTGCATTATGATGGAAAAAGAACGCCTTGCTATGGCAACCCTTCAGGCCAGAGGTTCTGTGCTGTGCTGTGCTGTGTACTGAGCCCTTGACCGTCAGTAATTAGGGCACTTATCTCGTTCAGTGAGTGATGGCTGCACAGTGATCTATGTGTCCATTTCAGACAAGCTGTTCTGATTAGATTACACGGTGTATACGATAACCAGAGTCCGGGATAGAGAGGGGGTAGCAAGGTCGCACCCAGGATAGATTGTCTTTCTCATTCCCACAAGCCTCTGCAAATCGAGTGATGACCATATACAGACATGGTCTCCTTCTCGTTCATTCATTCTCCTTTTCTATACCATGACTTTCAATCACTTCTCATTCAATCTGTCTTGTTTTATACTAGTCCCCTTGTTTGGCGTTAAAGCTGATAGCAGGGTTAAATAAAGCAAGCACATAAAGGTCAGTTGTGTCAACAGCAAGTGTATTGTAAACCAAAAATGGCCCAACTGCTTCATTTAAGGGTTTTTTTTTTTTTTTTTTTTTACAGCATTTGGAATCTGAGCCAGAATTGCCCAATCACATCCAATCACATTTAAATGACTTGTGGCTAGTCTTGGAGCCAGAGGTCTAGCTTTCTCTAGACAGTCTGGTACGTTTAATCAGTAAACATGGCCAAGAATTGCCTGCTTTCACAAGTACAGGCCCTTTGACTGACATTTTGAACCAACCACGTGACTTTTCATATGATCTGACAGGAAGTACTCAAAGGTATCTTGGCCAGAGATTAAAGAAATTAATGAAGAAAACGATTAGCTTTGTGACTTTACAAAATTTATAAAACACAGAATGCCAATAACTGCCATTACAATCACAAAAAAAACCAATGTGAGTTTGAGCAAATTTCCTCGACCGACCGCTCCATAGATGGCTGTCATCATGCTAATCCACTCTCTCTAGCTATGCTACTTACAGTATATAAATGTTATGTGGTATCACACAGTTGTCTTATGTACAGGCCATGCTGAAATAAATGTTAAAGCATTTTTCCATCATTAGAAAAATAAAATGTTCACAAAAGTCAGTTAACTAATGTCAGCTTGCTATTAAATCTTGCTAAGCTAGCTAAGTTAAGGACTGACACTGGAGTAGCTAGGAGCTATCTACAGTAGGCAACAGGGTGTTAAAATAAGCTTTAGCGCTAACTGGCTAGTGTTGCTAAACATAAAGAGCAACAAGCATGGTCGGTCATAGCTCCTAGAAATGTATACAAATATGTATTAAGAAGAAAATAAGATAAAATAATCCAGCATTTCACAGAGAGGCTATTAGCTAGTTACCTGATACAGGGCTGATAGCATGCTTAAAAACGCATTTACTTTTTGTGAGTGAGACTATTTTGAGATAATGGCATGCTTAATTGAAAAAAAGAAAAACAAAGTACAAAGTTTTTAAAGGAATCTTTTTCCCCAAGATGTTAGCATTGATGCTAGCACTGCTGCTAACAATGACTTAAAGTTTCTACAAGGGCTGGTTAGCAGGATTATAACCCCATTTCATCATTATTAGCATCAATACTATTATATAT
>JANDJT010000103.1:4160663-4171943 GCA_024331685.1 Stegophilus panzeri | reverse complement strand
AGCATCTCAGGGAAATTCCTCAAGAAATCGGTCGAGAAAACGCCAAGAATACATTTCTGGAAATTCTACGCAAAAAACGTGTCTACTTTGAAGATGCTAAAATACTAAATTATTTTGATTTATTTTGGATTTTTTATCACGACATAATCCCCATAGTTCCAGTTGTGTTACTCCAGAGTTTTAATGACTTTATTATTATTCTAAATTGTGGGGGAAAAATTTAAATAAAGAATGAGTGTGTCTAAACTTTTGACCGGTAGTGTATATACACTTGTTTTTTTGTACATGTAACTTCTGTTCACTTCTATAGAGCAACTGTTGGCAAGAAATTTCTCTCTGGGATGAATAAAATCTATCTTATCTTCTATTTTTATCATCTTAAACAAAAATAGCACTTAAATCTAGCGATCCTCTAATCCGTCTGTTGAACCATCACTGCTGAAATGGATTTACAGATTTAAATGAATACATATTGGATAAAATACACGTCAGTTCACATTTCCGATTCATTTTCCTGCATTATTTTGTACAGTATATTTAGATTCTACACACATGACCGACGTATCTGAAAGTATTCAAATACATTCACCACCTTATAAAAAGGTGGCACACGTCTGTGTGTGTGTGTGTGTGTGTGTGTGTGTGTGTTTATAATACACACTTTGTGGGTGTGTGAAAGCAATATGAGCCCACAATTGGCACACGCCATTGAGAGATGAATATAATGTAAAAGGGAATTGAGACAGGAATGAAAACTATAGCTGTTTATTCCTTTTTTTTTTTTACCACTTATTTTTTTTTATGTTGATGCATTCCTGGCCTCAAAGGAACACCAAACACTCATACAGAGAGCATACACAACTCGGTTCAAGCCGCACTTCAAGCGATGAAATGAAAAAGACCTGAAATGAAGAAGATGCTAGCAGCAGAAGAGTCACAACTGAGTGAGGGCTTTTCAGTTCACTGCTCATTACAACAGTCCTCTGATTTGCCTCGAGGCTCAAAACACAACTCTGATATACAACTGCATCAGCGAGAAATAAAGAGACGGAGAGAGTGAGCGATGCCTCCTTACTCCACAAATTGTTCCACAAATTGTCTTTCGCAGATTGGTGAACCTCTGCCCATCTTGACTTCTGAAAGACTCCGCCTCTCTAAGATACTCTTTTTATACCCAATCATCTTACTGACCTGTTCCCAATTAACCTCCAGCTGTTTCTTTTTACTAACCCTTACTTCTCCAGCCTTTTGTTGCCCCCGTCCCAACTTTTCTGAGACGTCTTGTGGCCATCAAATTCAAAATTACCTTATTTATTTTCTTAAAATGGTACATTTCCTCAGTTTAAACATTTTACATGTTTTCTATGTTCTATTGTAAATAACATATGGGTTGCGGAGTATTGCAAATCGTTGCGTTCTGTGTTTTATTGACATTTTATACAGCGTCCCAACTTTTTTGGAATTGGGGTCGTAATGATTTTTGTCCATGTCAGTGATTTTCTAAGCAGATGTCGCCTCGTGTTGGAAAAAAAGATGTCTGATTGCTGCTACTTGCCATGTTTAGTCCTGTAGCGCGCCTATCGATGACCCTCCCCCGGATATTTAACACTTCCCGAGTCATGGAACACAAAATGGATGCTTTCTGCATACTTTGTGATTATTATTTTATTGTATTTTCACACTGTTGCTGAAACTTTGGTTCACACCAGGGGCTCTTCGACCACTTGGATGGCATGTTGTGAATTATCCTCTTTTAGGAGGATAATGCGTCCTGCTACACTGCAAAAATTGTTCAGGAACGGTTTGAGGAACATGATGAAGAGTTCAAGGTGTTGACTCGGCCTCCAAATTCCCCAGATCTCAATATGATTGAGCATCTATGGGATGTTCTGGACAAACAAGTCTGATCCATGGAGGACCCACCTCGCACCTTACAGGACTTAAAGAATCTGCTGCTAACGTCTTGGTTCCAGATACTACATCACACCTTCAGAGGTCTTATGGAGTCCATGCCTCGACGGGTCAGAGCTGTTTTGGTGGCACAAGGGGGACCTACACAATATTAGGCAGGTGGTTTTAATGTTATGAATAGTGAACTTCTCATTCATATCTGTATTTGTATTCATTTTAAACTATATCTGGTCATTCCAAATAATAAATAAGTATTTATATTCTTTTACATCCCTACTAGATATATTCTCATTTCTTCTCCTTTTCTCAAATATATGCTAGCATTGTAAAGTCCTTACAGAGACCCAGCATGATTATACAGATTTAGCTAATGCTGCTGCCCCAGATGTCATATATAAACAGGCAAATACGATCAGCATTGCAAAACCCATCGTCCTACTCAACCTCAGCAAGACAAGTCTTTGGTTTATGGCTGACCATATCATTGTAGTGCAAATACTGCACCGGTGTTAACACAAACTGCACAAAGTAGCAGGCTATAAATAATGCACGAGCTGAAAATCAGTAGCTCACCCTGGAGTATCGAGGGGATGTTGATAAGAAAGTGAATTTCAAGTTCAGCTGGAAGCGACGCTTGGGGAAGAAGTGAATGTGATTAGTGTGCTTGAAAAATCTTCAGTTATCCAAAAGCAGCCCCAGGTTGACCAGAGTACTCCATATTAGACTCACGTAAAGATGGAGTGGTTAGAAAACATAATTGGACTCCAAGGCCACTTCGAACCCCAGTAAAGGACTTTACCCATCTGCAGTTCTCACACAACAGCATATAAACACTCCTGGACCATTCATTCTTTTGCAAAGTCTTGCCAAACATTGCTGTTGTCTAAGGTGAGTGCCTTGTTATTTCTGTTCGTCTATGATGTCTTTGACTCTCTGGCTGATTTGGTGTTTATTCCATTGGACTGTCCTTTGGCCTGAATGTACTGTGATCACCTGTGATTTAAATACAGCCTGTTGTTTAAATAACAACACTGATTTGGATTTCGAGTTCACATTGTATGCTTGGATTTGTATTAAAGTGGCTCTGGGCATGGATTGTCACTCTGTCTTTTACTTTCAGTCAGGTTTTTTATGCTGCTGTTAATGCACGCAACAACATTGTATAGTGTACAAAGAAAGAAGCTGGTAAGAGAAGGACAGTTTATAGCTGCTATAACCTAAGAGAATGAAGGGAAATAACTTGTTTCATGAAGGTCCAACCTTTAATAACTAAAAATTGCAATTGTTGGCAAATTGCTGTGGTATGACAGGAATAAAACTCTTTGAGACGTGCTGTTCCATCCATCCATCCATCCACTTTCTATACCACTTATCCTACTGGGTCACAGGGAACCTGGAGCCTATCCCAGGGAGCATCGGGTAGAGTGCCAATCCATCACAGGACACAATCACACAACCATTCATACACTATGGACACTTTGGACATGCCAATCAGCCTACCATGCATGTCTTTGACCCGGGGGAGGAAACCGGAGTACCCGGAGGAAACCCCCCGCATCACAGGGAGAACTCCGCACACACAGGGGAGCAGCGGGAATCGAACCCCCAACCCTGGAAGTGTGAGGCGAACATGCTAACCGCTAATCCACCACCATTGTAGATTATTTTCCTATAAAGGCACATTTTATTCCTTACTTATTCCATTGGTTCATCTTCACGTAGCACAGCACCGGACTGATCACTATTGTGACATAACAGTACATTGACAGAAAAATTAACGTATTATCTACATGGATAAAGATCATATTTGAGAAAGGAAGAAGCGGAAAGAGGGATGATCTGTAACTAAAGAAAGCTTACAAAGGAAATTTAGCATGGCTTAAGCTAATTAGATCGGCTGACTAAGAATTAATGACCGTAATGGAGGAACATTTGTTTGATACATGAGTGGAAATGGGATTTTAATGTAGCATCACATGGAGGTCTTTTGAAAGGAAGAGATTTCTGAAAGAGAGATCCACTGGAGCAGTTGGAGCAGTGGCTCAACTTGTAATATCTTGCTGAAAATTAGGAATTAGGAATAGGGGCTTAATAGCGTTCAGAACAGTGTTACTATGAATGCAGACTTTAATACACTGAAAAAACACACTATTAGCATCACATAAATATATATAAATAAAAATGGTTTCACTCTGCTCACGTTATATATGTTTTCCTACATTCTTTTTACATACATCAGATGCCATGAGTGTACCTTCTGCCATCGTTCACACATTTGAATGGCCATGTAATACGAAGCAGCGTGATAACATGAAATAAAAATGACCTTATATGGCCCTGGGCATCGTTTCAGCTCAGGACAGCTAGCAGTTGCTGCTATTGTTAAGCAACTGTTTGATGCCATAAACAACAGCGCTTCACTTTTCGCATGTTCGCTGAGAGTAGGCTTATGGTTGAGAGGCAGGAATTTGGCCAATAGTTGCTGCAAGCCTTTTAGAATCGACCAATTGGTGTGCAAGAAGGTGGGAATTACAGAGAGGGATTAAAGCAATGCAAACATGCGCACACATAATGCAGTATTAGACCATAAGCACATCATGATGAAACTAAAGCCGAATCCCGGACATTTTCTCAAATTTAGATGCTTTTTTAAGGTACGAAAAAGAGGACACGTCCGGGAAAAAGAGGACGTATGGTCGCCCTAACGAAAGCATTTCAGAGAACAATTTGGGCAGTGGTGGCTCAGTGGTTAATGGCTCTGGGTTACTGATCAGAAGTTCAAGCAGTTCAAGCCCCAGCACAGCCAAGCTACCACTGTTGGGCCCTTGGGCAAGGCCCTTAACCCTCAATTGCTCAGCTGTATAAATGTAAGTCGGTCTGGATAAGGGCGTCTGCCAAATGCCATAAATCTAATGTAATGTAATTTGTGTTTGTTTGTTTGCTAAATTTATTTACGCATGCACCAGGAGGTTGCTCATTTGAGCCGCGACTGGCAAGACAGAACCAAACCTATAATCATATGTACATGTACAACAACATGTACATGTTACATGCATTCTGTTACTCCCCATGCCTGCAGTTGATTTTATAAACGATGATAAGTTAGTACCTCATATTACACTCCGCTGTGGTCAAGTGTCTGCGTGAGTTTGATAACGTTAAGGCTTTTATTAGATAAAGGCTTCCTTCAGGCAGCTCAAATGGGTTTATCAGACCTCACATCAGTGGAGATGAAATGTGACCAGCATACTCACTAATGCCACAGCTGCTCCCACTGACACCACGCTACCTGTAAGCATGTGCATGTGTTTATGTGTGTGTGTGTGTGCATATTTTTGCATCTGACAGGGTTTATCTGTAAGCTCTGACTGTATGGTGCTCTCCTGCCCTCAAAAGGTAGCACCTGACTGGCAGAGCCAATAACGGCACAAAATTGGCATCGTATTTTACTCCCAAGGCAATATACCTTACGTCATCTAAGCTCTGTGGTTTTGCTCACTGAAACTGCTTTTTCTATAATCTCCTTCCCCATGGGTAATAAAGCGAAGCATAATGACCTTGATAGAGAGACGGGGCACGGCAGGTTCCAGAAACAGATCTAGAAGAGTTCAGTTCTTTCACTGTGAGAATTATTTCAGATATGAAAGTGATGGGAGTATCATGACCCAGCATCTAGTGTCCACACAGCCTTGCCATTAAAGCCGGCAGGCTGCTATCAAAAAGGAAAAGAGCTTTGATCAGTGCATCCAGAGATGTCTGTGTGTCCTCTGATGTTTGACTCAACGCTCTGTAACGACTCTACTATGATGAGGGCATGCCATCTACCAAATAGACCAATGTGGCTATGGCAACCTCAGAAGTGCTTCATATTTGCATAACATACCATTTGGTCGATCAAAGTGTCAATGAGGTTACGTTGTAGAAGAAAACTAGGCTCTTATGTGTGTGTGTGTGGGGGGGGATGGGGGGGGGGTTGGTATAAGGGGGGCTTATCTTATATCTTGATATAATGTCTGCACAGCGATCGGAATATCGGACAGTTTTGACCCTTTGGGGACATTTGACTAGTCCCCACAAGAAAAATTAAAAGGTATCAATCAGTTGCGATTAGAATTAGATCTATGTGTAGGCATAGTGTTAATTAGCTGTATTAATAATTATTTCAATGGAAGGTCCTTAAGGTAGTAAAAGGTAGTATGAGGGAGGATTGGAGAGGGAGGGTTTGAGTAGCTTAGTGGTTAGTACACAACTCCACATCCACATCAGTACAGTCAGTAATGGGATTCCACTTCATAAAAATATTCCCTGTCGTATGCCTCAGATCCTGCTTATTACACTTATTAATTACGCGTTGTCATAGCTACGCGACTTTGTCTGGCCCGAGTCTACCACGAGAGTGCGCTGGATTGAATCGCAATTTCAGATTTCCTCGGCTCATCCATTTGTTTCTCATTCTAGCCCTGAAGAGCAGACTGATTGAGAGATCTAGTCACAGACCACTTTGCAAGAAAACGAGAGCAGCTTTCTGATGCGACGCTTGAATACAAGCCTCAAGTTTAAAGGAGTACTCCATTTTGTACAACCTAATCCTTACACGCTAAATCTGTAGAGGATGTATTATTACTAGACAAGAATTTCGATGTTTCCTTGTTCTGATGGGGGGAAAAAAACCCTCCTCAATAATCACTTATAATAGAAGTCTAGGAAAATATAGTCTAGTGTGATACCGTTATTACCCTGAAGTTGATTATGTTCCAAAAACATTAATTACTCTTTAATTACTACGAATGAACGACACGTCATTAACTATTTATGGTTACATTTAATGTTGAGGGAATGTCTGGGCAACAAGTTATTTCCTGTTATCACTTATGTTATAGCAGCTATAAAAACTAAGTACTAGTTAAGCGCAAACTCCTCTGTACTGAAAACCTTCCTGTGGTGGAAAACGTACTGGCTGTTACAAAGTTCTAACACTGGAGACTCCAGTACTTCCATAAATGCTAAATAAACGTCTCCTTGCAGAAAGCTACACCATATCAGTAATGATTCTTTTTCTCTGTTAAATAACATCATAGGGTTGTTTTTTTCTCACTGACCTGTTATATATGAATATCAGATATGAGAATTGAACAGTGCTGTGGTAAAAAGTCTATCCAGAAATTGGTCAAACTTGCAACTAAACAATACAAATTAAAAAAATGACATCTACCATTTAAAAATAAAGGTGTTAGGGTGCGAGACGTGAGAGAGAGTCATACCATAGCTTTTCTTATGGAGTTTCGTCCAACATTTTTTTCAAAGACTGACGAAATACAGCTATTCACTAAGGTCTTGTTGTAACCATGCACCATCAGATCCGATCAATTGTGCTGGCAAACACATAGTCACAAAATCTTCGGCATAAAAAGTCGTTTCATCTCCAAACGCATGAATTATACAGATTCAAACTATATCTGAATGCAATCTTGAGCGCATCCTGAATTGTATAACCGGATAAGTTCATTTTACTCAAAGAATTTGAGGAAACTAATTACCTCAAAATTTTTAAGTTGATAAATCAATTTCTTTAAGCCAAATACACTTAAATATAACAAAAAAAAAAAAATTATTTCAAATTACAAAGTTTGAGTTAAATTTTGTGTTATATTTAAGTGTATTTGGCTTAAAGAAATTGATTTACCAACTTAAAAATTTTGAGGTAATTAGTTTCCTCAAATTTTTTGAGTTAAATGAACTGTTCAGTTTTACAGTGTATAAATGTGGCCATATTGGATTGTCTCTAGATCTTCAAGCGTTCTCTAGCTTCTAATCAATGCTTTTTTGCTGTGGTAGTAGACCACACTTTCAACTTCAGCTTGGTTAAAAAAGATCAAACCCTTCTGTATCAAGAAAACCACTACACAGTCCCTCCAGAATGACTGAACCTCGAATGTTAAACCGCGATCTCCATGTTTCAACTTCAACAACACCCAAAAATATATTAAATCATACTGATCCAAGCTGACAGTCGACAGTCTCCAAGCAGCAAAGCCTTTCCCACTTCTCCCTCAAGGCTTTTTGTCCTGTGTGCTTGTGTGTTAGCTGGTGAGAAACATGGCCTGAAGGCCTGCCAGATACAGGATTTGGTGGATAGATGTGATCCAAGAGCTATCAAAACAGCTACCAGGGAGCCATCAATCTTCATCACATTCATTCTAGCAGAAAACTCTCCCTTTCCCCGAGCTGACAGTTAGGAGAGTATGGAATACACAGTACATGTGGACATGTCGCAAAAAACACCTGTAATATCAGGTTTTGATGTTATGATAAAGAATTGCAGCCATTTTGTCAGGCTCGGATCTTACTGTTTATAACTACACTGTAAAACCGGATAGTTCATCGAACTCAAAAAATTTGAGGAAACTAATTACCTCAAAATTTTTAAGTTGATAAATCAATTTATTTAAGCCGAATGACATTAAATATAACAAAAATTAATTTTAAATTACAAAGTTACAACGTTTGAGTTAAATTTTGTGTTATATTTAAGTGTATTTGGCTTAAAGAAATTGATTTATCAACTTAAAATTTTTTTTGAGTTAAATTAACTTATCCGGTTTTACAGTGTGGTTATAAGACGAAACAGACTCGAATAGAGACGTGCTGCATACGTGTGTTTTGTTTTGTTAAATACTCCTTTCCCACTTGAGTAGTCAGTTCAAGTGGTCCTGTAAACCGTAGCTAGTTAACTATCCTGATTGATTTAGATCTCTTGCTAACATTTCTCCATAGTGTAAAAGCAACTGGCAATATAAAGAACACGGTATACTTGTTGGTCTGAATGAAAACATCTTTTCCTCAGTAACTTGGATATCGAGATTATTTCTGAACCTCTTACATGTAATTACAATCTGAAATGACACCGAGGCCACAAAGAGTACTTCCGTCAGGAATGACAAACGGAAAAGGAACGTTTTCTCATTAGATACCTGAGAAGTGGGAAAATGTAATAAATGTTCTAAATTGAAGGAACTGTCCAAAAACGTTGTGAATAATGGATGAATGGTGCGAGTTTGAATTAAACTATTCATGCTAATCACGTCTTCTCGTCCATTATTAGCATTTTTTAGTTCAGAATTGATGTCACAGTAATAAATAATTCACTAGTTAATTAAGGAAATTAACTGCAGATCACAGATTTACATGAATTCTCCTTCTATAATAATTCGTTGATTCATCAGTCCATGGAAGCAATTTCGCATTGGGCCGCATTACACCACCTCAACACTGATTATTTTCCTATAACGGCATACTCGCAAGTGTTTATCCCTTACTTATATAACATTTCACCAATGACACAATACAGTCAAAAGTAGTTCAGATAACGTACACATTGCCTGAAGGTTTTGCTCAACCGCATACACAACCTCATGTTTTATTTATTTATTTATTTTTCAATTTAATTCAAATGCGTACATCGGTTCCATGTGATTAAATAAACAATTTGTCCTTCATACATCCAACATGCTTTAATCCTGCACTGTAAAACCGGATAAGTTCATTTAACTAATTACCTCAAAATTTTTAAGCTGATAAATCAATTTCTTTAAGCCAAATACACTTAAATATAACAAAAATTTATTTTAAATGACAAAGTTTGAGTAAAATTTTTGTTATATTTAAGTGTATTTGGCTGAAAGAAATTGATTTATCAGCTTAAAAATTTTGAAGTAATTAGTTCCCTCAAATTTTTTGAGTTCAATGAACTTATCCAGTTTTACAGTGTGTATTTTAAAAGCCTTGAATAAAATCAAGCTCCGTGGTCTCACCCAAACTGAGTATTGAACCCAAGTTGCTGGTACAACAGCTACATTACCGCTGCGCTATTCTAACACACGTTCGTTAAATTATTACTATAGTTACAGTTTCTGGCAGTCTCAATACCCACGCGTGATTTCATAATGCATCTGCTTTATCTTAATCCTATTTCAATCTAGTAATTAGACCCTTGTTTACATTAAGTTTAGTATCAGCAATGAAATCAGGATTTGATTAAAATGTCTTGATCTTTTTTTATGTCAACTATACAGAATATATATATTTTTTAAATCTGACCGACCACAATTTCACAGATTCCGTTATTTTCAGTGTATGCTCGTAACGTATAACCAGAAAAGTAGTCCTACTTGTGAAAGGATCACTATAAATATTGAGGATAATTTATCATTTTTTTTAATCCTTTGTATTTTAAATTTTATTTTATTAAAGGTACAACAACTGCCCTTAGGCTTCGATTATAAGTGCCAGGTAAAAAGTTTCTCAATTCTTTTGTATTAATCCTGTTTTCAGGCAAACGAGTCGAAATTCTTGGACGTAGTACTCACACACAACTACAAACACGGTAGATAGAGTTTAGTCTGGAAAACGCTGGTGTATAACTTTAACTCAAAAACTAAGCTTTGGACAGTTTTAGCAACTCTTTCACTCCAGCTGTTTCTGTGTGTTGATGCGTAGTTTAACGGACATGATCACGCAGACAAGAGTGCCATTACGTTTGTTGCACCTCACGTCACTGTTTACAAACAACCGGTGAAGATTTCGACACTCGGCACATGCTGTTTTTCACACTGCTACTTTTACATACAGGGGAAATCTGACATCTATCTCTGCAATCCTGATACCAAAAATAGCTCTTTCTAACTCCCATGTCTCTCTCTCTCTCTCTCTATCTATCTCTATATCTCTCTCTCTCTCTCTATCTATCTCTCTGTAGTGTAAATGCATTGATCGTTCTGTCCTGTTTGCTTTTCTGTATTGATCTGCTGAAGTCCATATGCTTGTTGTTCTGATTAGACAGAACAAGAGCAAGAGTTTCACACAAGCACACACACACACACACACACACACACACACACACACACAAAATATGATTTGATGATAATAAGAGGTAATTATAGATAATGAGTAAAAATAATACTGAGTAACATAAAATTCATAATAAAGCGTAATTATAAATAATGACCACCTGCTGTACAAGAATTAAACAACCATCTCTCTACCTTGCTCTATCTCTCATTGGTTTCCTCAGAAATGTCAGCGGGAAAGCAAATCTTCTTTTCACACCATGAGACAGTGATATGCATTAACACTATACATGTTAAAACGTTCCAAAGTAAACGGCATGAAAGCGAACCTGCACAAACAAAGCTGCCTGTTGGCACTAAAACAATTCACAGGAGTGTTGAGTCAAAGATTTAGTCAGGGTTTTTTTTATCGCTGTCTGCTTTCTTTAGGACAAGCCAGTTACGAGTACTTGTATTGTTCTCCGCTTGATATATCGCTTTGCTTGTATTTCCTCATTTGTAAGTCGCTTTGGATAAAAGTGTC
>JANDJT010000103.1:4143581-4160563 GCA_024331685.1 Stegophilus panzeri | reverse complement strand
TTTATCGCTGTCTGCTTTCTTTAGGACAAGCCAGTTACGAGTACTTGTATTGTTCTCCGCTTGATATATTGCTTTGCTTGTATTTCCTCATTTGTAAGTCGCTTTGGATAAAAGTGTCTGTTTAATGAATAAATGTAAATGTAATGTAAATGCTATGAGATCAACGTTAGTCTGAGGTCACTGGGTCTTACACTAACTGATTCAACACAGCGACATATTCAGGAGATGAAGATAAGTTGTAGGTTAGATAAGGCGATAGATAAGGCAAGGCTAATGTTTGAGTCGGGCTTCAAAACATACAAAAATGTGCTTTTTGACTTCAGTGAATGTATGATAGTCTACTTTCAAAGCCTGATTTCCAGGCTTCAAAATGAGATAATTTTTTTTAAATGCTTGTCTTTGATTGCATTTTCATGTCATGACTGTACTGTAATGGGGGGCATGGTGGTTTAGTGGATAGCACGTTTGCCTCCAGGGTTGGGGGTTTGAATCCCACTTCCGTCCTGTGTGCGGAGCCTGCATGTGCCTCGGGGGTTTCCTTCAAATACTCTGGTTTCCGCCCCCAGTCCAAACGCATGGATTACAGGCTCACTGGCAGTTCCAAATTGTCTGGAGTGTGTGTGATTGTGCCCTGTAATGGGTTGGTACCCCATCCAGGGTGTCCCCCACCATGTGCCCCTGGGATAGCCTCCCGGCTCCCCCATGACCCTGTGTAGGATAAGCGGTATGGGAAATGGATGGATGTATGGATGGTATTGATTTTACTCTAGATGCGCACGTCTCCTCAGAATACACTAGACTTGTGATAATATATGGAAATCTGGTGAGGTAAAACCACCCTGTTCTTCTGAGAAATTTGTACAAATTGAAACAAATGAGGGTGAAGTTTACGGATTTGATTAGTTTTCATATGAATAAAAAGCACTAAAGCCACCCTTAACCCATTTTAGTCTTCTTGCTTTTCAAATCTGTGTAAATCGTTACAGATTTTCAACTGTGAGTCTATCTCATGTACCTTTACGGGCTGTTTCTAAAGTTGTACTCAGGTGGTCTGCTAACGAAACTTAGAAATGAACGTGAGATGAGATGACGAATGAAGCTATGAAAAGCAGCTGCTTTCGTCTCTGCTGTTATGGCGCCGCCTTTATCCGTTAGCCTAACGGTGGAGAGCTCTACATTCAGAACAATTTCCAAACAGTCTTGCAGAGATGACATATTTTCCAGCCAGGGCGATGATGAAGTCAATTAGCTGGTCCTTCATTGCTGTCTGGGACACATCGAGACGCATTCGCTTTCATACTACAAATGTCATGATGATACCGCATGCGTCCCAGACCACCAGTGTGGTTTGAGTGATCAGATCGCAATGCGTCTTCGAGACACGTTTGACCCCGTTCTCACCTGTACTTAGCGCTGTCCGCTGGCCTTGGATTATGTCGCGTGTCCTCCATACACGTTTTACTATAAGAATGATAACGTCTTAGAAAGAGCGGATTAATATAAACCTTAATATATAAGCTGCGATTTGCAGCTGCATTACTGAAAATGAATCAACACCTTCTGACAGAATCAAGAATTCAACAGCGCTGTGGAATAGAAAGACCTGTAGCGAATAAACATCCTTGGTAATAAAAAAAGAGAAAACATTTTAAGTCTAAATCATTTTGACTAATGACTGAAGGCTAAAAGCAACCTCATAACAAGTCTGTTTGTCTTAAGCAAATAATGTAATCATTTCCAACGCTTCGGTTTTATCTTATATGGTTTTTATTGTCTTTTCTTCCATGATAAACTAAAACTGTGACACTGCGTTGTACTGTTATTCATCACACTATGAATTTTTCATGCCATTCCAGCCTGGTTTCTATTACCACAGCCCTGTAAATCTGTGTAAGAGGACTAGACAAGAGCTCTGGAGAAGTGCAGACACCAAAATGCCTGAACCAGCAGAAGACGAGTCTATAGATAGCATCATTAAACACAGACGCCTCAGCACAAGGCCAATAACAGCCACGCCATCTTCCCTTCGGTTAGTTATGTAATATAAGGCGTTGGTATGTGAAGTGAAACCGTACATTTGTGTGGGTTATGTGAAAAAAAAAAAACTTTGTCTTTCATTTGTCTGCAATGTTATTCTTATTCTTTTGCTTATTAAGTCTTAAGTATTTAAGTTCATAAAGTCAGGGTTATTTCACAGTGCTGTTATTTTCATCAAAAGAGTTTTGTGAGAAGTGTGAAAGTGTGTGTGGGTTTGGAATTTTCTGCTTATTAGCTTAATTAAGACACGAGTCAAGTGGCTATAATATTTTGTTTGTGTAGGAATAGCAGCGTATCATAATGCTGATTTATGCAATGCGGATTAACGCACGGCAACGTGAGACACTGTTTTATTAAAAAAAAAAATTTGGATTTGCAAATGAGATATGTATAAACTCTGATTTAAATTTAGCACTGGGATAAAAATGAAAGATAAATGTAATGAATTTGACGTCGAGAACATTTTGTTGTAATACCTGGTGAAGATCTACTCACAGTTCAGCAGCTGCCAATAAAAGATCAATTCAAAATGGACCTCATAGACCCAACCACCGAACAGGACTAGTCAATCACGTTGGCTGTCAATTCAGAAAGCTTGAGACATACTCAAGGCTACTTGATGTTTGAGTTTCAAATTGTTAGCTTCAGCAAACTACTACCACAGTCACAAACAAGACCTTTAAAGTACACACATATATAGTATATACACGGTCACATACATACGAAGTTTAACATTCAGGTCCCTTTCTATTAATCAATTTTCTGTGCATTTGTACCAGTGGTATATTTAAGGCTTCTTAATGGGCCAGGACAGCCCATGGTGTATGAATGCTTGCCCCTTTTAAGGATGACCTTGCAGTGACCACCAGATAAAGCTTGACGGTCTATAGACCATTGGAAATCATTGTTCTGCAGCCATCAGCGAGGAAACGTCTTGTTTTTATTCAAAGGTCTCGTTGTTGTACTTGTTCATATACAACTAATAAAATGTTTAAAATGATGGTCACATTTAATTTAAAATATATATATATATATATATATATATACATATATATACACACACATATATACTTTTGTAGTAGCAGTGTGAAGATACAATAGAATTATGGTATACTCTAATTAGGGAATATTACTCTTATGCTATATTTGGGGTTAGTGATTATTATTATTATTATTATTATTTTTTAGAAGTTTTTGTTCTTCCTTTACATTTCAAATAGCAGGCAAAATGAGAAGCTTAAAAAAAAGGTAAACTTCTGATTTTGCCTTCTATTTTATTCACCAGAAAATAGAAAATCAGACAACTTTAGGCTGTTTTTGTTGTAATTTTGTAGCTGTAGGAAAATGGAGAAGCAAACATCCACTGTGAACACTATTTAATAATTATCAGTTTGTGTATTTTTTTTTTTTCGGGAAAGAAAAAAGCATCCTCTACTTCTATTGGTTCACATTTTGAAGATTCTTGAATTTGCAAGGTAAAGTTCCCAAACCTGGTGCGAAGCAAATCTAACCTCTAGTAGAAGTTAATTTCTTTCCCCGTTTCATTTTAATCGGAATGATGCTTAATAGCATCCTCTTAACAACGCTGTTTAAACCAATTGGAAGGTCAAGACTTACAATCCATCCATCCATCCATACGTACATTTTCTGTACCGCTTATCCTATACATGGTCACGGGAAACCTGGAGTCAGAACGACTCGGGGCACAAGACGGGTGACAACCCATTCACACAATACGGACAATTTGGAAATGCCTATGTCTTTGGACTGGGGGAGGAAACCCCTGAAGTACGGGGAGAACATGCAAACTCCGCACACACAGGGCAGAGGCAAGAATCAAACCCCCAACCCTGGAGGTGAGAGACGAAAGTGTTAACCACTAAGCCACGGTGCCCCCATTACTTACAGTCCTCTACATATCTTTCCTATTAGTTACTGAAAATATTATCTAATTCATTATACAATATAGTTTAAGATGAATAAATGAATAATGAGGGACTGAAAACAATACTGAAATATAGCGAAAACCATACAACGATCCTGGGTTGTACAGTTATCATACTGTTTTTTTTGTTGTTGTATGAAGGTACAATATCTACAGGCAGAAATATTATGAAAGTCCTGTCAGCTATTTAAGGCAGCACATTGAAAATAACAGCCCACATCCATCAAAAAAAAAAAGGAACGGCTGCCAGCCATGTAACTAACAGCAGAATAGCAAGAAATAAGCAGTGTTAAAGTGCATTCTGCAGGAAAAAAAACATCATCTGGGTTCAGTGGGTCTCGTGGGTTCCTCGCTGCAACAACCAGAAGGTAAATTTTTTTTTCCGAAATGGATTTACTTCTTACTGCTCAGAACTCTGTCTTGACGCGTAGGTCGGATAAACAGTCTGATACGAGCAGAAGTTGTATTCTGTGAACTCCATTTTTCCATTAATGGAGATATTGACTTCTAAGCTCTCATCAAGAACTCTTTACAGATACAACCTTGAACCTTATTATGTTTTTCAGACACATGTCATGCCTGGTTGTGTCACACAGCAATGACTGTCAAAGAGGCTACAGGCCATGAAACATTTGATAAAGTCGTTAAAAACCCTCACTGAACACAAGAAGTGCTTTCACAGCTTTCTTAAATCAGATCTCAAATGGAGATATAATGGAGATATAAAAGAACATTTAAGACTATTCACAAATATAGACTGTAGAAAAGCACAAAAGCACACACACACACACACGCAAGGGTCAGCCATTTTCTTGAGTAGTTCACAAAATGCTCCACAAATTAGCTGTACTCTGTCGGATTAGCTTGTTAGCCATCTTACATCCTGTCAAAAAAAAGTCCTCTCCGGTTTAATTATTTTAGGACATTCAGCTATCATTAAAAGTGAATATCACGTTTAAAAATTCCTCTCAGAAATCAAATCAGGTACTTGATCTTAGCTGCTTCGTCAGATGCTAGCTAGATGGCTAGTTTAGCAGTAAAGATTATGAGCATTCATGAATGTGACCAAATGACCCTCGCAGAATCTTGTCAGATCACTTCATATTAGTTAGCTGAATAGCTTTATCACTTAGTTAGCTTATGTTAGCTAGCAGCAAAGATTATAATCATTTGTGAATAAGACTTTCTCAGAAATCCTGTCAGATTATTTCATGCTTTATCAGAAGCTGTAACTTTAGCTCATGTTAGTTAGCTGACCAGCTTTATTGGATAGTTTAGCTGGTTAGCTTAATCAGTAAAGATTATGAACATTTCTACATATGATTTAAAATCATCCTCTCAAAAATCCTGTCAGGTAGCACATGCTAGTTAGCTGCCCTGCTAAAAACAATAACACCACCAACAACAACAACAATTCAGCAACCCTCAAAGAATTTGTAATGGTTTAAATGGTTGTAATGGGTATTGTTTTGGTTTTAATGGAAACTGTAATGGTCCCCGTGGGTCTCTACTGGTAATTTGCTGCCTTCTGTTGGTGGCATGTTATGTCTAGTAGATACCATTAAGGACCAATAATGGTAATGCTTTCAATTGTTAACTGATGTTTTATAATTTGGCATTTGTAGTGGAAATCATTAGAATTTCTGTGATAGTTTCTATTGTTTTGTTTTTTTTACTTCAGCAGGGTGGCTAATGCTATTATTGAAGATTACAGACTTTTGTGAATGACATAGAAATATCCTCTCAGAAGAGTATCTTGAAGACTTCGATACAAACTCTCAAAGACGTGCCTTTTTATTATTTTAGAAGAGTTTGAGTTTGTTTGATGTGCTCATATATGCACAAAAAGCATTACTTGAAAGTCCACTTGAAATGCTGAAGTGTTGAGCCAAGTGTGAAAACACTCCAGACTCTAATCCAGGTCTGGATTTAAGTTTGATTTATTTCTCAATCCTTCTATCTCCGACACCTATTTTTACATTTCGATACATAATATTTTGCTGCCGGATCATGTTTTTGAATACATTTGGTGCAAAATTGACTCCACGGGAGAAGCCGCAGGCCACCATGGAGATGCAATTTAAACAGTCATTGTGTTTCCTTTTGCATAACTATCAAACATTGCAAAAAAGATGAGACGATAAATCTTGTAGCCTTCACTTATTTAAGATATAGAAATGCTCGACTACTTATTATCATAACTACATCGTTATTACTCGCCTATTCATGTAATATGACTGTATATTACAGAGAGAGAGAGAGAGAGAGAGAGAGAGAGAGAGAGTGCAAGTAAAAGAGAGAGAAATAAACGAGGACTGTGGTAACTGCTGGGAATAACGCAGACTACTTAAATTGCAGGCAAGAGTTTAAAACTGCTACATTTGACTCCTTTGTGTTCATTAAATAGACATCAGTCCTGAGCGTTGGAGCTTGTTTATATTCATGACTGGGAGAAGGATGGAAAATTACAGAACGTGCAGGAGAATGTATTAACAGCAGACATGTGCATGCATTTCTATAAGCTTAAAATACTCTGGTACATTTAAAAGAAAATGCAGTGTCCATCCTTCCATCCATTTTCTGTACCGGTTATCCTACAGGGTCGCGGGGAACCTGGAGCCTATCCCAGGGAGCATCGGGCACAAGGTGGGATACACCCTGGACGGGGTGCCAATCCATCACAAGGCACAATCACATACACATTCACACACTACAGACACTTTGGACATGCCAATCAGCCTACCATGCATGTCTCTGGACTGGGGGAGGAAACCGGAGTACACGGAAGAAACCCCCGGAACACGGGGAGAACATGTAAACAGGGCAGCGGTGTGAGACAAACGCGCTAACCACTAAGCCACCATGCACCCACAATTGTATATCTATTCCTAAAACACCCACCACCTCCACAACCAATAATCAACTTCACCACGGCTATTAGTTCCACCTGACACTTAGACCTCTGACTGAAGACCCCTTGTTCATATAGGATGTGTTCAATATGCTCTACTTGTGTTCTCTATCCTGCATGCTGCACCAGCATATAATGTACATAAACTGCATACAATTACTTATAGTCCTATGCAATATAGTTGAGCAATATCACACGAGCAAGAGTGTGGTTCATTTCGATATTAATATCGAGTAAGTGACATTTCGGACATTATATGGTCAAATGATCTGTTTATTTGTTTATTTGCTTGTGGAAAGAGATCCTGAAGAAGCCGCAACTCACTTTCTCACACTCACATCCCATCTTCCTTTTCATCTTCATCTGACAAACTTTCATATTTTAAGCCAAAAGTTATAATCCTGAAAAGTATTGTATGCCATGTCTGCTGATGATGTCGCTAACTCTACTGTAGTAACCGTTTCGAACTAGGAAGTGGAATTTTACGGGACGAACACAGACAAGCGGAGTGATACTTAGAGTGAAATGTCCCAGTGAGGTTATACTCAGTATTCTTGAGTTATCATTTGATGCACTAGACAGTAATGTCACTTGATTAACCAGTCCGTACAGGAGCTTTTTTGTGATGGATGCGGCCAAAAATGCTTGATAATCCTGCGGTGTTTTAAGAAATTTGCGATGCAACTTTCACAGTAATGCTTTGACCTTTTAGCTGTACTCATGTTTGACGCACATGAATGGAAGAGGGCTTTGGCTTACTGTGTCACACGAAAATCTGCGGTAATTTAGAAAAATATCGTGCCGTTTGCGTTAATTTCTGCTATTGCAAAATTGAGGCTCTGATTCGAATCGGGGGGACTAATTAACTGTGACTTGTAGAGGCAGTTACCTCAGAATTACCTCAGATTGTTTTATTTTAATACTGAGAATGTTCAGTTACTCTGACACAAAATGTTGGTGGCTAAAGCCAAAAATAGTGCACTGACACCGCAGAGAAAGGCTTTATGCTATTCCAAAACCAAGTTTGTCTTACTTCCTACACAGAAGTACAATGTTAACGTACAAACACGTGACACGACTAGCATAAATGGCTAATTTTTTTCTCTGTACAAAAAGTCATGACAGCCAGTTAAGAATGAAAGATCTCACAAGAACATTAATATTAAATGGATTCATTTGACAGCAAATCTAAAATAAACAAACAAACAAACAAATAAATAAATAATAGCTTACTACTAAGCTACAGTAATTAGCCAGTTCTAATAGCTGTCAGTTAGCATTAACTTGATAGGACAATTAGCTGCAACATTAAGATAAACATACCACAGTATAACTGGAATTGGAATGTCTTTACATATATAATCACTGCTGTTGGTTTCTATATACTGCAGTTTCCTAGCGTTTGAAAATGAAAGTGCATTGTGGGATGCTATACACCATGACTATACTCTAGCTCTGGTTGCATACTTGGAAATTCAGCCCGAATAGTATGTCATCTGAGTGTATTTGGAGTACTGGAAATATTTAGGATGGGGTGGAGATTGAATAGTATGCATATTACATTTTGAACTACTACTAAAATGCCTATTAAAAAAAAATAATCTCCTAATATAAACACTGATAGAAGTGTACTCATTAAAGCACTGTTTAAAAAAGATGATGGTGTTAGGGATTGAGTGATGAACAAAGGGAGTCAGGAAATGCAGAGGCAGAAATGTAGAAGTGCAGACATGTTCAGCAAGAGCTGTGATGAGCTGTGAGTTGTATAAGTGTCTCTCAATAGCACATTGTGTATTCTCAGACAAGTCAGACATCAGACAAGTCGGCCTTGGCATTTCTTTTAGTAACCAGGAACAGTGAAAAATGTCCAGTCAGAGTACGTTATGGAAAAAAAACTTTAAAAATGTGATAAATTCATTTTTAACCTCTCAGGGTTTGATGACTGAAAGGGTGTTAGAATGCTTGGGGATGTACTGTTATGGGAAAATAATCAACAGTGGGGTCCTAAACTTAATTTTTTTCAAATAACAGCGCATCCTGAAGTGTTTCATTCTTCAAATACTACAGCAATTTGCCATCGATTACAATTTTGTATGAATTAAAATGTACTTTTTATCCATTTATAGTTACATTTTAATGTAATGTCTCTTGAAGTTAATAAAACAAAAACAAAAAAAAAGCCATTTTATCTTATTGTTATGTTAGCATGAAACCAGAGAAAAAGCATAAAGTCCTCAGTCCTGAAGTGTTTGAAAACTTGTCCTGACACTGGAGCCTCCTTAAATAAACGTCTCCTTACATTTTTCTTTGTTAAATAACAGAATGTTTTTGCTAGTTGTTAATATAGAAATTAAAAAGTACTAGAATGAGCGCATTAATATAAACCTGTGATTTGCCTTGTAGAAAATGAATCGATACCTTCTGACCAATCAGATTCGAGAACTCTGTGATATAAAGAGTTACTGTCATTCTCAACTTTTCCTACTTTTACGCTCCAGTTACTTGTTGATTGCAGTGATATAGCGTTAATAAATAGTAGAAAATCAATTACTAAAACAAATGAAATGAGGATTTGTATATTACTCATTCGCAATGGTGCCACACATTTTGAAGTGAATGACATATTCCTTGCTGGGACTATCCACAGCAGGACGGTCCTGTGTAATGAATCCCATCTGCACAAAGTTAATCACATTGACATTTTGAAACACAACTGATGACATGTCATTTCCTGCTCGCGCTCTCGAAGAGCAGAAAGCAGCCTTCTCTAAACCATTATACACTTCCAAAGTGCACAAAGCAGGACTGAATGTGTGGCGTGGGAGAGTCAACGAGTCCATCGATAGAGCATGTGGGCGGGAGTTGTGTGTGTTTGGCACCGCCCACGTGGGCCATCTATAACCAGATCAGTCAAAACATTAGCAACGAGAAAGAGAGCTTAGCTGTAGTGTTTACATGTTGCTGACTCATAGAGGCCACTGGAAAATAGATGAGCTCTAGTAGGATACACCAAAGAAGCATAATAACAGCGTGTGATAGAAAGACTGATATTGAGACAGCACAATACATAGAAGCTATGTAAAGGCCACAGTCAGATAGTAAACCAGTGTAAAAGGGCCTATAGAAAAGACATGAAGTGGCTGAATTTATATATACAGTCCCCTCCAAAACTATTGGAACGGCAAGGTCAATTCATTTCTTTGTGCTATACACCAAAGACATTTGGGTTTGAGATCAAAAGATGGACATGAGACGAAAGTTTAGGATTTCAGCTTTTATTTACTTCTATTCACCTGGTATTTACAACATAAAACATAGAATCTTTTATATCAGACTACCCAATTTGTAGGCGAACAGAAGTATAGGAACAGATTAGTATATTAAAGTAAATAACACTTTATATTTGGTTGCATATTATTTGCTTGCAATAATTGCATCAAGCCAGTGACCTCCTGATTAATTTGGATGCATTTCTCTGTAAATTGGCAGACAAAATGCTCCTGTAAACTTCTGAATTCATTTTGATGCTACCATTATGAGTTACATCATCAATAAAGATTAGTGAGCCTGTTCCAGAAGCAGCCATGCAAGCCCAAGCCATGACACTACCTCCACCATGCTTCACAGATGAGCTTCTATGTTTTGGATTATGAGCAGATCCTTTCTTTGCACTTTCTTCACACCTTTTCATCACTTTGGTAGAGGTTAATTTTGGTTCCAGAACTTTTGTGGCTCATCTCTGTATTTCTTTGCAAATTCCAATCTGGCCGTCTGATCCTAATTGCTCTTGAGTGGTTTGCATCTTGTGGTACGACCTCTATATTTCTGCACTTGAAGTCTTCTTCAACTGGTGGATTGTGATGTCATCACCCCTGCCCTGTGGTGGTTGTTGGTGATGTCACTAACTGTTGTTTTGTGGTTTTTCTTCACAGCTCACACAATGTTTCCGTCATCAACCGCTGTTGTTTTCCTTGGCCGACCCGTTTCACGCCTGGTTGTTAATACACCAACGGTTTCTTTCTTTTTCAGGACATTCCGAATTGTTGTATTGGCTATGCCCAATGCTTGTGCAATGGCTCTGATAGATTTTCCTTTTTTTTTCTCAGCTTCAAAATGGCTTGCTTTTCTCCCATAGTTAGCTCTTCATGTTGGTAGACATGTGTAGCCAACTACCAAATCTTTCTGAACTGCACAAAGCGCTATTGACCCTCCTCCACATACATCAGCTCACAGACAGTCATGCTTGGCTAGTGTCACAGTGACTGACAGGGGAGAGAGAATACGCCGTCCCTCCCACCCACCTTCATATCTGACTGCACGCTTTTACACTCTCAAGTTAAAACCACCAACTACTGTGAATATTTTTGGTGGGTCCAACTGGATCCCAGTCCTGATACACACCTCTAGGCTGGTTGCAATAACAGTCTTAAATAAGGCATTGCAAACAGGTTGGCGCTAAGAACAGATTTTTATAGAGGGCTTTGTGTTTCTTGTTGTTTTGACCTATGCCTGTGTATTAATTCATGTATTCGGATATGCCTCGTCGTAATCCCTTGATGACTTATACACGTAAGTGTGACTATTCAATTATTCTTCATAACGCTCTTGCACTGTTATCAATTATGACAAATTATAAATATGGTCATAAAGCTTCGTAATGTAGCATCTTACTTTCGTCTGGATTTGGCGCGGCAAGGATGGCACTGTGTTTCCGCTTTACCTCCTCTACCTTCTCAGCCAGTGAGTCAATGTAGCCACGTATCTCTTCCACCTAAGAGAGACAGAAAGAGAAATAAAAAAAAGCCTTCACTGTTAGGTTGGATGAAAGCTCACAAGAGCAAAAGAGAGGTTGTGTGAGCTTTGGAATCCAACAAAAAAACCCCACATATGACTCATTCGGATCCTATTGATTGATCTCATTCATCACGTTCATGTAATGCCTTTTAAAAATAAAAATAAAAAGGTCCTTCATTCTGTGATTCTGTGTATATAAACTCACTTTCATGTACTGAGTGAGTGTGGATGAGTTAGCAGGCATGTTCACTTTTTTATTCCAGGATCTTACATTATATTACAGATTTCATCTTATATTACAAATACAGCCCACAAATGTCGCCTACCCACCTTAGCATCCTTTTCCTGAACATGACTAGGAACATACAGCTGATTTTGTATACCAATGAGCGTATTAGGAATGTAAAACATACTGTAGAATAGTAACAGCAATAAAAACTGCAGCAAGAAGGAAAATAATCGGGTAAAGTGTACAAAAGGTGTCCAAGCAAATCCGTTAGACCCTCTAACCTGCATAAAATAAAATGCGTTAAATGCTCTCCAGTTTGCTTTTTTAAGTTTGCTCCTCCTTAATTCTGTAATAAAACTCAATGTATAGCACACTATCTTTCTCTGCAATACACTTTATCTCAATAAATCTCAAACACTGCAATGAACTTAATCAAAATCAAGACACCTGTCGTAATATCGTCTCGTAAATGGGGCACACTGCCCAGAAATGCAGCCACCTCGAGGCTAAGTATGATATTTTTAACCGCCGATAATAAAACAACAAATACGAACATATTTAATAATACGAATGGTAAGAAAGACGAATGGTAAATAGTTATCATAATTTCATTAGGCAACTTTAGTCCCTGAAGGCTTAGTGCACTTTGCGCCTGAGGAAAATAGAATAATGTCATCTATTAATATTCATAGAGTGTTTTTTTGAGAGCTTCAAATCTGAATTAATAATAGGAGTAATAAAGCGTGATATTTCTTCTGTGGTATCAGTAAGTGCATACTGTATGTTAATACTTATGTAGCATTAAAAATGTACATATTTAAGGAGTAAAATAAATGGGGTGTTAAAGGAGAATAATCAACGACGGAGTGGTGTAATGCGACCTGATGAAAAGCAGACTTCCCAGTGTTACCAGTTAAACATTTATTTCTTCACCAGCCTCTATTTTTCCTTTCGTTTAAACCGCAAAACACACTGAAGACTTTCCTATGGTGGAAGAATGAAAGGAATAGCTTTAGCTATGACTGTTACAAAGCACTGACACTGAAGACTCCTTCCAAAAATGTCAACAAAAAAGGCTCCTTGAAGAAAACTTCACCACATCAACAATTATATGTATTTTCTTTATTTAAAAAAACAAACAAAACAATTAAATCTGTTTATTATTGGTCTTATGAGTATTTTGTGAAATGTCCGAACGCCTGTCGAAGCAGGTCATTGTGTCCGTTACTCATGAGTTAATCTTCTAGATATTTGATTCACACAAAAGCTCTTCAGCTATCCAGAGACCTCCACTGTAAATTGTGTGCGTTGTTGCTTGCTCAGGACATTTCACAATAGGAGGTGCACTTTTTTTTCATTCTGGCCAGGTATAAATTCAGAGCTTGAACGTGGCAGAGCATCAGTTCACCAGCTGGACAAACTGCTCCAACTACCAAATCCTCTGCTGTGACTAACAACAAACTCATCACCATGGCCAGGGTGAGCACCAGAGCTTGAAGATTAATGATTGTACCCTGGGGTTTTACTTGAGGGAAAACCCTGTTTATCTTTTCAGTCTGTGAAATTTAGGAAATTGAAATATAATAATCTTGCTTTGAAATATAATAATCTTGCTCACTGAATTCCTGTTGGTTAAATGTATTCTTTCTGTCGGACCAGATCATCTTCTACGAGGACAGGAACTTCATGGGTCGCTCCTATGAGTGTAGCAGCGACTGCTCTGATATGTCATCCTACCTGAGCCGCTGCCACTCGTGCAGGGTGGAGAGCGGCTGCTGGATGGTGTACGATCGCCCCAACTTCATGGGAAACCAGTATTTCCTCAAGAGGGGCGACTACTCCGACTACATGAACATGTGGGGCTGGGGTAACAACTGGATCAGATCCTGTCGCATGATCCCAATGGTACGCTAATCAACTCTGCTACATGCTAGCATAACAAGTTCTCAACATACACTCAAAGATTTTTTTCCCTAAAAAATTACTCACATGGTTCTCTTCCATAAAACAGTACAGGGGCTCGTACAGAATGAGGATGTATGAGAGGGAGAACTTCATGGGTCAGATGATGGACGTGACTGACGACTGCGACTCCATCATGGATCGCTACCACTGGTCAGGCGGATGCCACTCATGCCACGTCATGGACGGCCACTGGCTCATGTACGAGCATCCCCACTACAGAGGCAGGATGTGGTACTTCAGGCCCGGAGAGTATCGCAGCTTCAGGGAGATGATGGGAATGAGCGGAATAAGGTTCATGAGCATGAGGCGCATCATGGATTCCTGGTATTAAACAAGTCAATTTCTGTAATTTGCAAATACTGAATAAAATCTTTAAAAAAGAATTTACTGGTCTATGTTTTGTGCTAACTCCTGTATGGATGAAGATGAGCGATGGAAGGCTGTTTAATTATCTCCCTTTCATGGGACTATTACAATTATAGTACACCTCTAGAAACCTCTAGAACAGGGGTATTTAACTACGTACCATCCTTGGACCACCATCTATATAATATTCCTAGCTTACAAAGGTCAAGCAAATACTATGATAAGTAATATGAGTAGTGACAGCAGTTACCATTTAGTGCTTGACTATTAGTGATTCGTTTGAGGATACAAAAAAACCCCCGACTTGATTTATGATGGTGCAACAAGCCGCAACAGAGGATCTGCTAGAAGTTGCAATGGTTCAAACTAAAGTTGCTGAACTACAGACAGCAACTTCATACGTTGATCAAGTCTACTAAAGTACATTTGAGTCCTCAATCCACTGAAATACATTGCTGGGTTCACAAGCCCTGCTTTACCGAATCAAGTCAATGTCATAAGCCTATGGGCTAATCAACATGAGTCTAAAATAAACCATTAAAGCTGCGTATTTGTTCTTAAATCAATGTCTGTTATATACCTAGGTGCTTGTGCTGCAGTGTGATCATATCATGTTCAAATAGAACATCAACGGAAAGAAGTGAGTGAGATTGTAATAATGAAGTAAAGCATAAGCTTAAATTCATTTCATAAGTCGAAATGTCCAAAAGCAGGACAAAAGATTATCGTTAAATGTTAAAGTGAGTATTAATTTAAACACTCGACAAAGTCAAGACGGTCTTAACGGCATGATTCTTTTAATAAATGGGCCCCTGATCATTACCTCATTATCTCATGATTCATGTGGCCATGTAAACAGAATACCACAAAATAAACAAGTTCATATAATTGCAAATGCTGCATAATTAAGCAGATTTTGTTTTGTGTGTATATGTGTGTGTAATTCCTGCACAATTAGGCATTGTCCATTTATCTTTCAGGAAAAAAATAAATAAATAAACGAATGTATCTGGTTACAGTCATGAAAATTGTACTTTAATTACTTGCCTCCAGTTAATTTGAAAAGACCTGCTTATTATTACATGCTTTATTGCAAGCCTAGTGCGGATTGACTTTGTGGTCTGTTGTATATATATATATATATATATATATATATATAGTGAATCCAGACGTTTGGATAGTGCTGTGCATTAGTAAATAAAACTGTTTGTTCTTTTAAATCTCATAATTTGATGTCATTTCTTTTGCTGGACTAATTTATGCGTTTCAGTGTAATGCTAATCTCAAGAAAAATGACAGCAGTATTCTATTCGACATTCTAGCTAATCAGATATTCAGATTCCTACAAGTAGCTTTCAGTACAGTTAGTCTCTGACTTCCTTATTTATGAGCTGGAGGAATACAGTGGCTATAAAAAGTCTACATACCCCTGTTAAAATGGCAGGTTTTTGCGAAGTAAAAAAAAAAAGAAAAAAAAGAAAAGAAACTTAGATATATCACGTTAGATTAAAAACTGTTTCCACCCTCAATGTGAAATTACAATATATAAAAATGAAGTGGAAAAAGAATCAGAAACATTTTAGGGAAAATAGGAAAAATTACAAAAGTTATACAATAACCTGGTTGCATAAGTGCGCATACTATTTTATAATAGTCGCTTTGGATGACCCTAAGCATCTGCTAAATGAATAAATGTAAATATTTTGGGGATGCGGCTGTGTTCCGTAACGAACCATTCACATTCAATCTCATATTCAAAAGAATTCTCATACAGCTGTCATCAATGAAATTATTCTGATTAACCCCAAATAAAGACCAGCTGTTTCTGGAAGATTTTAAAATGTTTTACAGTCTGATGAGACCAATTCCAAAAGGTATAATAATTCCATAATTACAAAATGTATGGTTGACATCCACCCCCCCTCCCCACCACAAAAAAAGCACATGACCAAAATAACACCACACTCATGGTGAAGCATGGTGGTGGGAGCATCGTGCTTTAAGACTGCTTTTCCTCAGCTAGAACTGAAAGCACAAAAACCTGCCATTTTAACAGGGGTGTGTAGACTTTTTATATCCACTGTAGCCAGCAGGAAAAAAATTCCAACAGCCCACCTACAAATATAAACAAATATCTTCCCGAAACAACTGTAGTTCATCAAAACTCACTGCCATCTCCAAGATTCATCAGTATTTCAATTATGAAAGCTTGCTCTAGAGACGGCTGTGTTACCGCTTGTGCAAGACGAGTAGTCTGGTTTACTACTGACGCAACAGTGGTTATAAATTTAACCACCAACACCAACACCCCACCCCCAACACACACACATACATAAACAAAATAATAATAATAATAATTATAAATACTAACAATTACAAATGTTCCAAAAATGGTAAATTTAAGAAGCCATGCAAAGATATTACAATGTTATAACACACTTTTACATTGCAGACAGATAAAAGTTCATTAACAAACATTCATAGGATAGTAATTAATGAACTGCCAAAGTGATATTAGAAGGATAGATAGATAGAAAGATAGATAGATAGAGAGATAGATAGATAGAGAGATAGATAGATAGATAGATAGATAGATAGATAGATAGATACTGCAGATAGATAGATAGATAGAGAGATAGATAGATAGATAGATTTGATAGATAGATAGATAGATAGATAGATAGATAGATAGATAGATACTGCAGATAGATAGATAGATAGATAGATAGATAGAT
>JANDJT010000103.1:4132880-4143481 GCA_024331685.1 Stegophilus panzeri | reverse complement strand
TAGATAGATAGATAGATAGATAGATAGATACTGCAGATAGATAGATAGATAGATAGATAGATAGATAGATAGATAGATAGATAGATAGATAGATTCCACCCAAATTGTATATATAAATGTGTTCATTCATTATAGGTATTAATTATTTTATTTTTTTAAATTATATAATAATGATTTTTTCAGTACTGTAAGAAACTACTATCATCTGGTAGCTCATGAATATATGAACACTGTAACGTGCAGTTATTATGAAACGCTGCCTCTAGCGCTCAGCACCATGTAAATAAGGAAAGAGAATGTGTCCCTTGTGGCTATAAATTAAAAAATTCAATGAAAAAAAAAAAAACCCAATGCAATTTACATATAGAACTAATAATAATAAAGCTAACAAGCCTATTATATACTTAGTGTATGAATTGTGTACAGTTTGCTTAACTGACATGCAAACTGAAAAGAATAGATTTCAGCTGCTTTGTCTCAACAATCAGTCCCATTGTGAAGTCTTATAGAGAATTGAGGCACATGGAAATGTAACGAAAGCACTTCAGCTCTGTTTACTGTTGCTTGCTCAGGACATTTCACAAAAGGAGGTGCATGTTGTTTTGTTCTGGGCAAGTATAAATTCAGGGGTTAAACATGGCAGAGTGTCAGTTCACCAACTGGAAACTGCTCCAGCTACCAAATCCTCTGTCGTGACTAAGGACATCACCATGGCCAAGGTGAGTACAGGAGTTTAATTAAAGATTTATCATTTCCTATTACTATTTGGGACAAAACGATCCATTCTAAAGTTGAGTAAAAAGACAGTAAGTAAAAAGTAATAAAGTGGAATAAAAGTGTAGAAAAATATCAAACAGAAAGCTGTTTTTACTCTGTTTGACATTTCATCCATCTAGTTCAACAACTAGTATCAGGATGATCCCTTATCATGATGTGAAAGACCTCTGTGTTTCTAATATTGCTCCCAAAGCCAGTTTCCATCACAGGGTGTAGTCCATGTCAATGCCAAGCCCACTGGCATTGTAACTGACCCCCAACTGTCACACTGCAGGAGATGAGCCCATAAGATGGCTCCATGGTGCCATTTCAAGCTGAGCTTGACCAGGTTATGTCAGTGGCCTGGTCACCAGATGCTCACTTGAAAACACCAACCACAGGCTCCAGGGGAGAGGCTCAGAAGCCCTAATTTGGGAAGGGTACACTTGGTCTTCTTTGGACCTTTCATATGGGTCTTTAGAATCACATTGTTTGACCTCTCCACTCAAATCTGTTGAAGGTCTCAATCCATGAATGGGTTCTAACATTGAAATAGATTTATTCTAAATCTAAAAAGATGGCCTGATCCTATAGGAGATTAGTGTAGTTGTGACACCAATATGACAGATCTATAATCTTGCTTTGACCTCACTCAGTTCCTGAAATATTTACCCAAAAAAACCAGATCACCTTCTACGAGGACAGGAACTTCATGGGTCGCTCCTATGAGTGTAGCAGCGACTGCTCTGATATGTCATCCTACCTGAGCCGCTGCCACTCGTGCAGGGTGGAGAGCGGCTGCTGGATGGTGTACGATCACCCCAACTTCATGGGAAACCAGTATTTCCTCAGGAGGGGCGACTACTCCGACTACATGAACATGTGGGGCTGGGGTAACAACTGGATCAGGTCCTGCCGCATGATCCCAATGGTATGCTAATCAACTTGCTAGCATCACAATTTCTCAATCTGAAATAATGAAAGTTGGCTCACATGGTTCTCTTCCATAAAACAGTACAGAGGCTCGTACAGAATGAGGATGTATGAGAGGGAGAACTTCATGGGTCAGATGATGGACGTGACTGACGACTGCGACTCCATCATGGATCGCTACCACTGGTCAGGCGGATGCCACTCATGCCACGTCATGGACGGCCACTGGCTCATGTACGAGCATCCCCACTACAGAGGCAGGATGTGGTACTTCAGGCCCGGAGAGTATCGCAGTTTCAGGGAGATGATGGGAATGAGTGGAATGAGGTTCATGAGCATGAGGCGCATCATGGATTCCTGGTATTAAACAAATCAAATTGTGTAAATACTGAATTAAAAAAAATGCTTAAAAATGATTTTTCTCGTCTGTCTTCTGGTATTATCTATAACTTTATATGATCCCTGTTCAAAACATTTAGGAAGGGTATGACCACTCCATTTTTATATGAACGTGTACAATTGTAGGTTTTTAAACCATCAATGTAACCAGAATGGCCAGTGGTCTGTGGTTCCAGACTTGGAAAGGCCAGAACTTCACTGAGTACTTCTGTTTGAGGATACAAAAATGCAAACACTCTCCTTTTACCCTTGTCTGCACTTGAGAAAGCACATTGCCAACTGATAATACTGAATGCACAGCCAGTTGTGCTACAGAGGTTGAAACACTGAAGCTGGTTCTTGATGAGCTGCATGACAGCCAAACAGTCTGGCTGCCAGTTCTGAGAGAATCCTTTGAATCTTTTGATGGAAAGAGCCTGCTTTAGAGGAGTAGTGAGATTTGAAAAAAAAGAAAGAAAGAAAGAAAAAAAAAACACTAGAAAATTGCCCAGAAAATAATACACTGGGCTGCCAAGTCTGACTCAAAAGAGGTGTTGGATGGCAGCGACCGCTGGATTGGAAAGAAATGGAAACCATCAGCTCGGTGGCTGGTGATAAAGACACATTACTCATCATTTAAATTTAAGCGGCGTTAGTCAGAAAATTAGCCCTTTCCTCACTTCTTAGGTACTCCCTGAACCAAGGACAGGAGGAATTTACCTAACGAGATGTCATCGCATCACTTTAAAGCAACTTAAGTAAATTAATAATCTGTTACAGGAACAAAAAAAGGCACCAATGTGTTACACCTTTCCCATATGATTTAGCAAACCGTAATATTTTAAACACACATCCTTCTGCCCTGAGACAGTGGGTTGACAGTGCAGTTTTATATCCTGCAACACTCATCATCCCCCATCCTCTTTGTCATTCTTCTCCTTCGCCATATAAAATCACTGATTATGTCCTTAATAGTCTCTTTACTGCATCTGCATTTTTAATACATGATAATTGCCTTGTTGCCGCTGGGAGGTGTGCAATAGAGGCCTCAAATAGCTCCAGAATGCAGATGCATTTTATGGGTCATTAAGTAAATGAGTTTGTAGGATATCAATATTTTCATACCAGACACAAGCAAGACGGAGGGCGCATCTTTAAATGTTGGCCGTGTTCCAAATACAAACTCGTTTATTTTTTTCACAAAATTGTACAGAGGAAAGACGACGCAACACATGCAACTGGTTACAGTTATTATGTAATTTCATTTTATTCTGAGTAATGTTTGAGCAAAAACATCTTTTCTGTAAAAGAAGACTATTGAAGAAAATCTCAGGTTGTAAAAGTCAAGCAGGACAGATATTTATTGCTTCTTCATGAGATTCCAGTTCATATTTCTTCCTAGGACTATTCAATGTTTCTGCCACTACTGAACTGGGGACGCAGAATCATTTCGCAACCTTCTCAGCCTATCATTTTTGATCCACCGTGGTGCTGTGTGAAATAAAAATAGAGGGATGTAAGATTAAAATAGCACCTTGTGTGCTGTGAAGTCCTTTATATTTGCTAAATTATAAAACGGAGCCCTACATGGAGTCCCGATCACTATTCAGTTCATTCATTCATCCTTAGTAACCGCCTGGTCAGGGTCGCGTTGGTTTAAAAAGTTGGATTAAAAGACAGTTCCATGCACATCATTTGTTGCGACCAATGATGAGCTTGAGTGATATAGCCGTGGTTGAGGGAACTGTCGGAGACAGAATTCACACTATGCTAACAGTGCTAGCATTTCCAAATCTGGGTTTTATCCAGTGTCTTCCAGCGTTTTTGGTAGCATATTGGTAGGGTTTATATAACCCTATATTTTAAACCTTAAAATCTGAATAGAGATATAGATATTTAAAACACTGAACACATACAGATATAAATATAGATAGTATTGCATCATTGCATTTCACCCTAGTATCAACTAGAGCCTGGATAGCTCAGTTGGTAGAGCATCAGCTGTTTAATCTGAGGATTCAGAGTTCAAGTTCCTGTCTAGGCATTACAATAGTGGTTAAATGTTGGACTACTGATTGGATGGTCATGAATTCAAATCCCAGCGCTGCCACTGTTGGGCCCTTGAGCAAGGCCGTTAACCCTCAACAGCTCAGTTACATAAATGAGATGAATGTAAGTCACTCTGGATAAGGGCATCTGCCAAATGCCATAAATGTAACTATGTCTTAGCCATGATAACCTTCACGGAATACTGTGTGGAACCACAACATTTATCTTCGTATAAGGTATGTCTTTTAGTTTTATTATTGCAAGCTGTACCAACATCCCATTCTTGCTAATCACACATAGCAGAGTTTCATATGCCACAGCACAACGTCCCTTTGGTTCATCCTTGGTTTATCATTTAGAACCGTAGTTCTCAATGTGGGGTCCGGAAAGCCCACACAGGGAGTCGATCTTTTTTTGTTGTTGTTGTTACAGTGGTGAAAATCACAACACCATTACCAAAATTATTATATTTATAATTGAGTTCCTGTAGTTATTGGCCTACTTGACTGGTTACTTGAATTGAATTGGTTTAATCCAAACCTCAATAACTCAAAAACAAATAGCCTATAAATAACTTGAATCTAATGAATATTTTTAATAAAAATGTTCGGTTAGTGGAAAGTTCGGAAATTAAATGCTACCTGGCTTTTAATAAATAGCCACACTATTATAGTAAATATTTACATAAATTTAATATTCCTAATATTGGAATATTTGTATTATATTCAGAAAATAATAATAAAATTTGTACTGAGGGGTCAGTAGATTTTTTTCTTTACAATTAAAGGGCTGCAAAAAAAGTTCGAAAACCCAGGATTTAGTACCCCTTGAGCTAATAAACACCCACCTACACACATGCCTAGTTGCAGACCTTCGTCTGCCCTCCTCATCGATCCTCTTTTCACTCCAGTGCGTCCTTAAAGTCCTTGATTTAATAAGACATTGAATGATGTGAATTAATCTACACTCAAAGTGCTAGCAGAAGTCCCAATTGATATTAAAAAAAACAACCAAAAAAACCCCACATTGCATACTACGTGTTCACTTTCATTTATTTAAAAGCATAATTGTTCTTGTTGTGGCTGAAATATAAAGTTTGACCTGTCTTAAATATTGTTTTCCTCTTTTCTTTCCTTTTAGCTATTTCACGTCGTACATGGTGAATCCCTTTTTGCAATAACGGTGCTGCTAAGTTACGGCTGATTTCCATTTCTCATCTGCTGCTCCTAAATAATATTCAATAGATAATATTATAGATGAGAAGCACTGACATGAAAGTGGGTGATCTGCGAGCGATCACAAGCTTGTCATTTTAAATCTTATGACTGCCAGAGGGTCCTGAGCAAGGCCGTGGACTTTCGTCTGCTTGGATTGTATCCTCGCTCTCGGTGTAATTATTGCTTGAGGTAAAAGCGTCTGTCAATGTAAATAACAGTAAAGTGAAAATTCTATAGAGGGGAAATTGTTCTGGAAAGTTTTCCATTTCATAGTTACATCTTAAAGTGTCATTATATTTCTATGTATTGTTATTGGACACCGTGTATTCTTGTGCCAAAGAACAATAGACGTTTACTAACAATTTATACATAATCTTTGCATATATCTGAAGTGAATATTATCAAGGGCATCTACCTTGTTTACATTAGGTTGAATCAGAGCTGCGTGTCTATGTCCCTTACCAAATAGAGTTTAATATAGCCTAATTAGCACTTAAATTTTTTTTTTTAACGTTTTAAATATGTGTGTGTGCTTTTGTTACTATATTCCCTCCCAAACAGACTTTTTAGACTGATGGTATTCTTAGTCCATGACCTAGTGTACTAGTATCAGGATCTATTTATTGATAGAGACTTCAAAGCATTTCTGTAAATCGCTCTGGATGAGCGTGTCTGCCAAATGCCGTAAATGCTGTCATGTTTTATTCTTACTTAAACAATTAAACAGGCACAATGGGATGGGCTTAACTGCGTTTGCGTTTTGCGTGTACTGAAAATACCGTTTCACTGTAACTGAGTAGATCTGATACATACTGATACTGTATTTTGCCTCACATTTAAGATGAGAGCATCTGCCACATAAATAAATACAAATACTGAAATAAAATTGACATTTTTTTTAACCGACCCCTGTAAGTAAGACTAAACTTGGGAGGATTTAGATAGTGATTCACAATAAACAATTCTGGAAGCGGTAATAGTTGTGGTATATTTAGGAACATGTTGTGTCGGCCATCACACTAATTGCTCTACAGCGCTAATGTGCTGGATACAATGAGAGCTGCTGTCTCTCAGTGGAAATGAACACAAAATGAGTGTTAATTGGTGGCCCTTTTACAAAGAATAGCACTCAAGTGCTTGCCTTGTCTGAGCTCTCTCAGTGTGTGACCTCAAATTCGGAAATTTCTTTTTTAAAATAGCACTTAGAGGCACAAGGGATGGAGTCACAGTCAAGGGCAAAAGGCTGGTGGGGTCTGTGTGCTGTCTGCCACCCTGTCAAATCTGCTCTTGAATTGTTCATTACTGACAGGCCCTTGAATGAGTGCAGAGTTTAATTGCACTCTTTGACCCTTATTGATGGTACATCCTTACACACTCACATCCATGCATTATCTTGCTATCGGTCTCTGGTATGACGCCAGAAGCAGACACAGTTATCTTTAACGGATAAATCAAAGCTAAATGTGACAGCTTTAAATTGGCTGTGTGTGACTGTGTGTGTATGTGTGTGTGTGTGTGTGTGTGTGGCAAGCATGGTCCAGTCAATGATGACATGGAAACAGCCTGGGAAGCACAAGTGCCTGTGTGTGTGTGTGTGTGTGTGTGTGTGTGTGTGTGTGTGTGTGTGCGCATGTCCAACACCTCCTTTCTGAGGCTCTTTGAGTAAAGATGCTGCAGGGCTCAAGGACAGATGCTACAGATGGCGGCTCTGTGACAACCTTATAATGAAAAATCCCAAAGTGAGGACGTGATAATACATACAGAGTAAACATAAGCAAAAATGCAGCATCACGTAACAATATTACTAGAGATAGCGCTGACTCGATACACAGAATCGGTATCAGTTTGACACCAGGGGGAAAAAATGGTGGACTGGATAAGAAATGGAAAATGGAAGAAATGGAAAAGATTGGAATTGGATTTTGGAAAAGACGTTGAGGTTTTCTGGAAACAGGAAATGCTTACAAATATAATTCAACTTCATTCAAATGTTTGTTAAGATTGATTTTGATTACATTTATATGGTACACTTTATTATATCTATTATACAGCGTGTCCCAAAAGTCTCCATGCATAGAGGACTATGTTTTCCAGCACCACGTCGGCTGTGCCTTCGTCACTAGATGTTCGTGGACCGCCACTTCCTTCTCGGTCGGTCCGCAACACTTCAGGTCTTTAGGAATTGGTTAATAAGTTTGGCGACAGTGTCGTGTGTGATGTGCTCGTCATGTTTCCTGTTAAAGTCCATCGCACCCAGCCGTGAGAATGATTTCAATACGCTCTTCTTTTGTCATTCTTAAAGGCTATCTGAATATATAGATATAATATAATATAATATATAAACTTCATTTCCCCTATGTATGAAGACTTTCTGGAACCCTGTATTTGCAATACAATTGTTTTTTTGTTTTGTTTTGTTTTGTAAAAGCTGCGGTTTTGTTTAAGTTGTGTTTTTGTGTTAAGTATTATTTCCAGTATCTTTTAAGTGTTTCACTTTTTTTTAAATAGAAAAAAAAAAAAATATTGCATAGGTATCATCAGCTGATACTCAAGCTTATGTCAAAAAATAAAAAGTGGTATTTCTTGGTATTCCCTGCTTTTTATTACATCACTCTATCATTGATTATTTTCCTTTACGGAAATGCCCCATCATGCTTTATTCCTTACACGTCATATATATTTTACATTTTATTTCACAAGAATCTCCAGCCATGAAGGCACTTCCTATGTAGAAGAAGATGCATTCCACATTTATGTTATTTATGCTATGCAACATTAGTCTGGAATGTCCTAGGTAAAATGGGAATGTTCACTTGCACGATTTCCGACACTGCGATAGTAATACAGCATACATAGTGTAAAGACATCAGTTGGTGTATTTTTATCCTTATCTTTATCAGTGTCCATTTTTAATACGAATACACTACTCAATGATATAGACAACAATATATACTCAATCAAGCAAATATAATAATAATAATAATAATAATAATAATAATAATAATAATAATAATAATAATAATATCACTGTAAGTGAAACATAAGCTTATCTTTCATACTGTCCTGTCAGACTACCCTTCCCATTAGCTGAGAGCTCTGCCATTCAGCAGTTGACCTAAGAGCAATAAATCGTGTATGATAAGGAGCTTATTTGGCCCACCTTAGATTTTACCTGCCAGGAAATGTAATTAGCTGAAGAGGCAGAATCATCCAATTAAACAGCCCCATTAAAAACACATTACAGCCGGGAAATCTCGCTCTAGTCTGTGTGATCCTGGAAAAACAACATTAGCTTTCGATTGTCAAAATACACACCAATTGCTCAAGTCAGAGTGGTTTTCCTTAGTTGGAGAAGATCTTGCGAACACAAGATCACAATCGAGTGGCAGCAGGTGATGAATTTGATCACTTACAAAGCCAATTTCATTATTTCACTTTTAACAATAATTATACATTATAATATAATTATAATTATATATATTATAATTATATAATACATTGATTTGGAATAAACTGATAATGTGTTCTAAACAGATACAAATACAGATGTGATTATGAGGTGCACTTTTTTTTTTTTGGAAGGTTCAAAGGGCATCAGGCTGAGAGTAGAGGTTTGCATGGGCCAGCGGGAAGCAACAATGCGGGCGCAAGAGACTGATCAGATATGAAGCTTCTGGGGGTGGGGGAGACCACATTCACGTTAATGCATTTACAGCATCTTTAGTAACTGCCTGGTCAGTTTAGTGGTGGTTTACTTGGACTATTAGTTTGTTGATATTTTGGGAAATATAGAAAAAATGCAGGCAGGTACAAAGAAAAACAATGACAAAAAAAAATGAATAAAATCAGTCCCTCACACATCTCTAGAGATTTTCATTTTAGACCACGCCCACTTCGGTTTCAATTCCGAATACAAATACCTAAACAGGTACATATACACCCTTAGAACAAATTCATATTGTGAAAACTAGCTGGCTTGCTAAATAGCTAGTGTTCTAATTATCCATTGCACTAATTAACTAGTAGAACAATATAATAAAGCTCTATAACACTCATAACAAATGCTATATCTTTGAAAAATAGTGGAATTTTCTTGCATTTATAATCAGCGTTGTTTGAAATAATACTATTTGCTGGTTAACACTAACCACACAAGTCAACATTACAGTAGGAGATATTCATACGAATTTTTTTTATGGAAGATATAGTACTATTCCAGAATAGTAAAATAGTACTATTAAAAAGACAGTGATTAAGATTATAGCCAGATGTGTGACTTGATGTTTCCAATCAAGCATGACGATCAAGTTGAGAGTGGCTGTCTACACTTTGCACTGCGAAGGAGTACAGATGTAAGCGTGGGCTTGATGTGTGTAACAGCGTGTGTTCACATGGCAGCTACATTAACCTCCTGACTAAGGCAGGACACTGAGAGCTGAGTCACCTTTACTGAAAGCTGAGTCATCATCACTGAGATGTAATCAAGACACAAATATGATTATCTAACACTTCAGATGCCCCAAAACGCCAATGACATGATATAAATCACTTACTGATATGCAGATATTGCTTATTATTATTATTATAAGATCCCATTTATTGATATTAAGTAAGGAATAAATCACTGTGGTGAAGATGAGAGGAATAAAACATTTCAAACGACCTTTTAAGAACTTGTAATCATTTACAGTAATGTTTATTTATTTAAACAGTAATGTATTATTTAATGTCTAACGTCCGCAAAACACGTTAGTTCTCGTGCTCACGTATTAACAGGCATTCCTTGTCTAGCTTCTTTTTTTTCTCACTCTCTTGGAGTTAATGAGATTTTTTTTTTTTAAATACAGCATACCATGTTACCTAGAAAACACACTGACTTACAAAGCGCCGACACTGGAGACTCCTTCCATAAACATTAAATAAACATCTCTGCACAGAAGCCTTCCCCATATCAACAATTACACATTAGTCTTTGTTAAATAGCAGCACATGTTTTTATTTTTCTTAGGCTTAGATTAGGCTTAGATTGCGTGGCACATCCACCATATAGTAACCACCATATTTTCTGAAGAAGTTGTTACTATAGAAATGATAACATATTATAACAACCTTCTGGCCAATCAGAATTGAGAATTCAGCAGCACTGTTGCATAAATAATTATATACAGTCAGACACTATGATGTCTGCTGCTATATATATATATATATATATATATATACACATACACACACACACACACACACACACACACACACACACACACACAC
>JANDJT010000103.1:4113062-4132853 GCA_024331685.1 Stegophilus panzeri | reverse complement strand
ATTAAAATTTTATTTAGTTTATTCATTTATTTAAATTTTTATTTATTTATTCCTTTTTATTATTATAGTTATTATTTTTTTGTTGTTGTTGTTAGCTATTGATATTTTTTATCGAGTATGTAAGAATGTATGAATGCGTGTTCTAATCTGTAAACAAAACAAGGATGGCTCCCATTTTGTTGAGTCACTGAGACATACGAAATAATGTCTAACATTGTGCCATATCTTTCAATAAAAATATTGAATAATAAAAAAAAAAAAAGCATGAGCTGCTCTGGGAGTTGCAAAGAAAATACTACCTTTAAATCATATTGTGATATTTTTACACTTATATAACAATATCAATAGCACAATAGCACAGGGCTGTGGAATTCTCAAATGAGACTGGTCAGAAGGTGTAGATTAATTTCCCTTACTGCGTTGCAAAACTAATATTTTAGCATAAAATGTCAGAGGCGTTATCCAATTCCATATGCGTTTGGTCCAGTGTGAAGGTTTGATGTTATATGGAAATGTCTGACTCCTCAGATTACAAATGCTACAGAAATATGAATCTAGCCAAATGAATTTTCCAGTCTGAGTATATGAATTATGCCTTTAGCCAAATATGAGTTATAACTGTAGGAGAACTCATTAAAGACATCAGTGATATAGTACTGACTGGCTTGATCTATTACAAAAATTCAGTAAAATCTCGGTTTGAATTAAAAAAATTAAAATAAAATACATTGATGAGTGTGGTGAACATTATAAAATAAGGATTATAGTATGTACTGTACGGTTGTAATTCAGTAAGATTTCACATTTTATTTACTTTGCTATTATTTTATTTTCTGTGCATTCAAAAAATGAATGCTTTAATCCAGATTTATTTATTTATTTATTTTTTGCTTTAAAAAGACACGTACAGAACCTGGAAAATAATATGGCAGAGCCGATAAAAGTATGGAAAAAAAACCAAAACCACTTCAAAGTGTCTCATTTAACGCCGTAAACGAACGGCCAAGCTTTCAAATGTAACTGATGTCACAATTCAGTCATGTTAGTTGATTATCTGAATTTTATATAGCTGGACCTTTACAAATTTTTGTTGGATACCCTTTGTTGAGTAGGTTAAGTATCAAATTGACCTTTTTGATATAAGATCTTTTTCTAAGAAGGTCTTTGACAAAAAAGAAGACGCGCACGGATTCAACACACGGATTTGGAACAAATCTTTCAGACTAATGGGCCGATACAGTACGTTGGCGTTAAGTCTGCTGGCGGAATGGAAATCAACTCATCAGACATTTTTACTCAATATAAACAAACAAATTATTTTATCGCCACAAGTCTGTTAAAAGATTAGTCAGGACACTGTTGGGTTTCTGTGTGTAGAGTGTCATGATGGGAAAGGGGAGGGGTGTGAGCTCCTGCTGGGCAAACAATTCACACCCCTCTACAATAACATTGGTATGGAGATAAAACGGACAGTACAAATAAAGCTTTTTCGAAAGCAAAACACTATATACAACTGCCACAATACAATTTCATCCTAGTAGGCTTGGAAAAACATGAAATACTTAGGAGAAACTGCAAATTCTTAAAGCCCTGAGTGTCTACTTTCATATAAGCCAATAACCACTGCTGTAGAGTGTGACATCACAAATTAATTCAATGCTGAACACGGGCACGCACAAAACAGGCAGATATCCCATGTTTTTGGCCTCTGGTGGCCAACAAACAGTGAGTGTTTTGAGATCGGACATGTTTGTGTTATAAATGGCCGGCTATTCTTGTGAACTGATGTCATTTCGGTTTTATTGCTAAACGTTAGTGTACTACAGGTACTACATAATGAAGTCAGTAATGTACGGTGTAAGAATACAGAGCATTTAAGGACACCATCTAAGATACTGTTCTCTTTTAGCTGTATATGCAGATGTAATTCATCCTCCATTGTTAGTATCTCTGGAAATAAATGCCTGGCAAAGGAATAAATGTAACTGTAAATATCTTCGAATGTGAACCAGGGAAGCAAATGAGAATGTCAGCATGCCTCAGATGTAACACTATTACCCTTTCAAACAGTTTGAATAAGAAGTTCAGACCACCACTGATGATTTTCAGCCTCAGAATAAAGTCGATTTTGAAAGGAAAACACAGCTTCGTTTTCCTTTAAAAAATTCCCCTGCAAATCTCTTTAAACCCATTGTGGGAAGCTGATGAATCTTCTCCACATGGAAATCCCGTGTGGGATTTTAAGCTTCAGGGCAGACGAAAGCAGGCAGACCCATCCGATCTTTCTAATCAAAAAGATTGTGCGCGCGTGTGTGTGTGTGTGTGTGTCTGTGTGCTTGTATGTGTGCATGTGTCTAATGACTCTGAGGACTCCTCTAATTTTAAATGCCAGGAAGCAGATCAATGTGGTGCGGGTAAGAAAACATTATACATCTTGAAAGCGTACCTGTTCAAAGAACTCATCCATGAAGCCTTTCTCCATGCCCACTGCCACCTCCTCCTCCTCCTCAGTGTCCTTCCCCTAAGAGACAAATAACATCCAATTAACATTAGCTCTTACTGGCAATGTAAAAGAGCTTCCCATGATCTTTTTATACAAGTTAAGACATTACAGTACAAGATTTATTTCTCTACAGATTAATTAGTCAAGCTATCTATAGCCAGTTTATTTATAGACAACTCCAATACATCTACGAAACCCACTGCCACCTCCTCCTCTGTGTCCTTCCCCTAAGGGACAAATAACATCCAATTAACATTAGCTCTTACTGTCAGTGTAAAAGAGCTTCCCACGATCTTTTTATACAAGTTATGACATTACAGTACAAGATTTATTTCTCTACAGATTAATTAGGCAAGCTATCTATAGCCAGTTTATTTATAGACAACTCCAATACATCTACGAAATACATTTCAAGCTTCTTTTTGCTACTTGTGGGACTTACAAGTGCAAATAAGTACACAGCTGAGTGCAAATGGTCAGCAGCCTACATTAAGAGAGCAAAAAAGTAATACGATAATCTTTCAAAAACAAAGAGGTTTTGCCATGGACCTCCCAGTCCCCCTCAAATTTCTACAGTTGTGAACTGCGCTGTTTAGATCCACAGAGTTATTATTTTTATTTATTATTTCCCCCCACATGCTTCAGGGGTTTCCTCCGAGTACTCCGGTTTCTTCCCCCAGACACGCATTGTAGACTGAGTGGCATTTCCAAATTGTCCATAATGTGTGAATTGTGCCCTGCAATAGTTTGGCACCTCATCCAGTGTGTGCGTTGAGTTCCCTGGGATAGGCTCCAAACCCACTGTGTAGGATAAGCAGTATGGAAAATGGATGGATGGATGGACTATTTGACACTTAGTGGTCAAAAATGGGAACTGCAAGCACTAAGGTCCATTGAGAGTCCTCTGTGAACATTTGAGGTGATGAGCAATTAATTGGAATTAAACATAATAAATGTCTACAAACGAAGACAAAGTGTAAGTGCAGACAGTGTATCTATGATGTACAGAACCACTTCTAGTCTAAGGTCATACTCACACTAGGCCCGGTTGCGTTGTACCGTGCCCAAGCACGATTGTCCCCCTTCCCCACCCCACTGGCCTGCACTCACATTGCACTTAACATTCCTGTTTTGAAGAAAACGTACTCTCGCACAACACAATGGAGTCCTTCATCGTAACGTTATTTATCTTAAAACATACTTTTTTTGTAGGTTAGCTTTTACTTGACTTTTGATTTATTATTTTTTTTTCTGTTGGTTTTATGATTTGTATCTATACATGATTGCGTTTTTATGTAAAACGCCTTGAGAAGCTACTTTTAAAGGTGCTATATAAAATAACGTTTATTATTATTATGGCTTTTTTGGAGTCATTTGGGGCGTGGTGACACATGGTGCTCTTACATATCTAATTTCCTGATAGAGTTATCACTTATGCAGCGTGGCGACTTTCACTGAATCAGAAGATTTTTATTTTTTGACAGTCGCATCATTTACGTCATGTTTGAAGTTCCGTGCTTGGCCACGGTTAGCGATCACACTAGATGAGTACCGTGCCCGAGTCCGACCGAACCGTACCCAGGGCACAAGCGGGCCTTTGGGGGTCAGACGTGCTCAAGCACGGTACAGATCACCTAGTGTAGATACACCCTAAGATGCAATATGTTGCAACAACTGCGAGAAGGAAAGGGATTTTATGGAATGGATAATGTCTGTACATCAGAAATGCATGTGCACCACGGTGACCTTGTTTCCAGTGTCCGAATTTTTCAGGTCTTTTTTGTGCTTTCTGAGATGTTCTTGAGCTGAAAATTTTGCTGAAACCTGGCAACCCTGGGTAATGATATAATCTCTTCTGTATGTGGTGACCGGACGCACACCTGTTGCATTGAACATAAAACGTACATCTGAAACAGTTCTAAAAGACCTGCTAGACTGTACGATGAATGACTGTATGCATGTTACTGGCTCTCATACTGCCTACTATTCAAAAATGTCACTAGAAAGTCATTTATAGAATTATTTTAAGTGTGATATCTACTCAACTTCATTTTGTTCCAGACTATGTCATTATTAAAGTCATCCTGCCTCACTAAAATCTATGGTCATGTACCACTGCTGCTAACAGCTTCATTTCTTATAACTACAGAAAACTTCAGACAGCCAAAATAGCTTGACCACATTTGAGTTCATTTCCTTTTTGGCTGAACTGTGTTTTTAACAGGAGACTGGAGAGAGCTGCTATAACATTGGCTCTTTAATGGAAATAAGCACCTACGATTAACTTCAAATGATGTGATTTAAAACTGCGGGACCTTGAGTTTCTCAAACCTTCCCACTCTTGAGATGATTTCTGTTGAAATCTCTAATCGTATACTGTTCATATTACTATGCACCGATTTCATCGCAGAAAAACCCACTTGAACTTCATTTTTGTTGTAAATTTCTCATTTGTGCTCCATACAATATGGCTTAGTGGTTAGCACGTTCGCCTCACAGCTGCAGGGTCGGGGGTTCTATTCCCACCGTGGCCCTGTGTGTGTGGAGTTTGCATGTTCTCCCTGTGCTGCGGGGGTTTCCTCCGGGTACTCCGGTGTCCTCTCCCAGTCCAAAGACATGCATGGTAGGCTGATTGGCACGTCCGTAGTGTATGAATGGGTGTGTGAATGTGTATGTGATTTTGCCCTGCGATGGATTTGCACCCTGTCCAGGGTGTACACCGCCTCGTGCCCGATGCTTCCTGGAATAGGCTCCAGGTTTCCCCGTGAAGCTGAAAAGGATAAAGCGGTATACAAGATGGATGGATGGATGGTTCTATTCACCTAGTTCTCGTGAAAAGTTGTGAACCTTGAGTCGTTACAGCCGCGCTCTGCATTGATTAGCACAGCAGGTCAAGTTATTAGCAGCCTGTTATTCAATCAAGACCCCGCGAGACCAACAAGCACAAAACCTGGTAGGAATGTTTTTGGGGGTTTTTTAGCTCTAATAACCTGTGGTCTTTTCAGAATATCTAACTCTGTTTGCTGGACATTTTACTCGGACAAATATCACATCACAGAAGAAAATGTATTGTGATTTCCATTTCACGCACATTTACAGAAAAGTCAGGCAAATGTCACTTGTTAATAATAGCATGATTCTTGTGTGAAATTTGCACATGTGGTTTTGATACTTGTTTCATACATTGTTCACATGTAGGGCCTGTAGCTTTATTTGTACATATAATTGTTTCACTATTAATTTATTTATACATTTTTCACATAAAAGCGGGTGTGGCGATTTATTTTATGTGGTCCTACATTATTCGCCTGATGTCACATGTTCAACTGAGTTCGCAAGTTTGCTACAGTGTTTTTTATAGACCATCAATTTATTAACCCAGCTGATATTAATTTTCACAGATAGGGGTATAATTACTTATGGATTTCAGCTAGTTGCTTGCCTTTCCTTGCCTTGGAGAACTGCTTTTTCTTAGCGTGTTCAACACTTTTTTTCCCGTGTCATTCCTCTTTATTACACAGAACTTTATTTATGGACTTTAATGTTGTGAATTCTTTATATCTGTATATAATACTGATGCATGGTGAAAATCTCATGTGAAGAGCCTCATTGCAAATATATTTACTGAAAGAAATGTTGGCGCGTCCAATACTTATTTCACCCACCGTATATTAGTGCTAAAATTAATTCCATTACAGCTCACATACCAATGAGGTGTGCTGTATTACACTACAAAGTGCTTAAATGAGAATAGCAATTAAGACACAATGGCAGAGTTGTCTCACTGATAATCCTCATGTTTTTCAATTAGGGTCTCTCATGGATCTGTTTGCAATTTGCCACCTTGTACCTTTTCAGTATTGCTGTCCTGAGCAATACTGGTAATAGATTCTAATCATACTTGATTACAAAGGCATTCAAAGCAATGATACCACATCTCAGACTAGTATAGACCAAGAGATCAATTATGTCAGTGCAGAGCTCATTTCCTGGATTAACGTGTCTTTATTGGCACCTGTACTATAGCCTTGAGGTACGCCACTTCTGATAAGTCACTTTTGCTTCTCATGAGACGCATTCAACAGCATCATTTGCTTCATTGCCTTATTTAGGACAATTAGGGTAGCAGTTCTGAGACAGCAATAAGCCACAGAGGACAGCAACTTCCTTTCTGTGGTGTACAGCACCCTGGGGAAGAGCAGTTCTCCGCCCAGAGCCAATCTCCGACAGATTGAAACATGACTCACTCGTCAATTAGCCCACTAGAACCCTCTGCCCCATTTGAAGCACATTGTAAACACTAATGTTCACTTTGTTTAAACAATCAAGTAATCATGACTAAACGTTAATGTTTTGGACCCATAAATCAAAAATCTAAGTTTGTTTAACTAATTTACCTGTAAAAATACATAAACTTAAGATTTCAAGTGTTAAGCACTCAAAATCACGATTTATTCAAATAGCTCACGCTGGTCTTTCTTTGATGTGATTGGCCATGCAAGGAGTTCCGCCTGGCAACAAATGAACTAATGCACTGATTGGTAGATAATTGCAAAAGGCGGTCCTCTTAGTCTTGTCTGTTGCTGGTATCGGTGTAGTGAAATTTAAGAGTTCTTCATGAGTAGGAGAGACTTTGGTTATAAACCTAGTAGACTAGATAAAACAAACAAACAAAAAAAGAAATACTGATGAAAAGCTGAACATTCTTAAAGCACTGAGTGTCTACTTTCATATGAGCCATTATCCACTATTAATATCACAAATAAATTTGATGCTGAACACGGGAAATTATTTGGCCTCTGGTAAAAAGAGTTAATTATACAACATGGCTTCCGCCCTCATTATTCAGCAGCTTATGAAATAGCACTTGATCCAGCACATCCGATTATTTAGCATTGTACTTTTCTATATCATGCGCTGACAGGTAATTGTGTGCACAATTTAATGAAACCACAAGATACTAAATATACAGTAGGTAATGAAATCATGATGTGTGTAGGATAATTGCTTTTCATTTGATATATTGAGTTGTCCAATTAATAAAATGATGCCAATGTTTTTGCTAATTCCATGTAAATACTACTACTGTAAATAAAGTTGACCAAGCACTTATCTGCCAGACTTACTGCTCACTTTAAGTAATTTTATCCACAAAAAATATCTGGTCTTTAACAAAAGCAGTGTCTAATTAAGATTCTGATTAAAAGTTGCACTCAAATCCTGTTTACAAGTTTGGTATTAACTCCTCACTACCCACACACTTAGCTCAATTCTGAATACAGTCCTGTGTGTCCAGTAGAGTCAACAGATTTAATTGAAGATTAAGCCTAAAAAAAAAAAAACAGGGTCTGTAATAAGTGTCTGTTGCAAATTTCTACATGCAATTATAAGGTCTAATTAAAAAAAATGTTTAAAATGTTTTATGTCAAAAGCAATAGACATTTGAACAGAGAGTTTAGGAAACAGAGGTAAAAGTAGAACACGAGGTCCTAAAGATTCAAATGGGGGTATTTTTCTTTTTAAATATTATGAAAGTGCAAAGAATATGCAAATAGTTGAAATCCAGTTTTGAAGCTGGAAAAGGCAGAAATCACATCACTGGCTATGAACAATTCATCATGGCGTCCACCTAAAAGTCCAGTCTAGTCTGAAATTGGGGTTTTCAATGTGCTGGTAATGTTCATTTAATGTCATATAATGTCATTACAAGCCCTAGAACCTTGCTGATGTAAAAGCTGTGAAGTGATCTCTCCCATGTTCACTCGAGTGCCCTGTGGATATAATGATGAAATATAGCAGAAAATCTTCAGTGGGAGCAAGGCAGATCGAAAGAGGCAATACAAGTGCTGAATGCATCTCCAATCCTCTCCTCCCCATCTGCTATCTTCCATCCACCTACTCTCTTCTTCTCTCCTTTGTCATCTCTCTCCGCCCTTCTCTTCATGCTTTTCAGTTTGGCTTGCTTTCTCTCTGCCCAACACACTCACTCACTCACTCACTCACTCACACTCACTCACTCACTCACTCTCACTCTCTCTCTCTCTCTCTCTCACTCGCCAGCAGACAATAGGGAAGAGGCTTGAGCTCAATCCCAGTCTCATTACAGCAGACGGCCCACACAACATGGACCGAGTTACCTGTGGCTGCCTCCCGCTCGCTGCTACACTTGTTATTTTTTCCTCAGTTCACATCCTACGTTATTTTCAGTCTTTTCATATATATATATATATATATATATATGTTGCCAGTTTATCCCTTTTATATTTATGGTGTTACACCAACTGAGAACAAATAACCAAGAAATGGCCAATCACACAAGATGTTAACTATCTAACTGTCTAACTATTTTAGTGGTTACAATAAAATATGGATTTAAAAAAAATATATATATGCAGAGTCTATCTAGTAAGCTTGGGTTAGGGGTTAGGGTGCATACATCCCATTTGAGACAGACTCATCATCTGTCGTAAACTGCTTAAACCTCAGGCTTCCACACAATACAATGCAATACCATTTCGATACTTAAGGCAACAATCCGATATTTGACGAAACCACTGAGTCTGCTACCATACAATATACAGTATATCTGTCCATGCTGTTGCCTCCTGAAGGTATAAACATTATTTTGTGTCCAATACAATAACCATATTAACGACTGTTTATAGCTGCTATAATATAAGTGAGAACATGAATGAACTTGTTTCGTGGACGTTCCACAGCATTTAATGTAACTATAAATGGACAAAAATGGATAAAAAGTATCACAAGTTCTTGAACAGATAATAATTTCAATTGTTGGCTGTGATATAAGAGGAATAAAACATTTCAGGACATTCTTTTATAGGAAAATAATCAACTATGAGATGGTAAGAGTAACTCTGCTTCTGATCACAACGAACCACATCACACCACCCTGTCCTTGACTATTTTCCTATAACAGCACACCCCCGTGTGTTTTATTCCTTACATATCACACCATACTAATTCAATTTGTTTTTGTGCTACAAATACTACCGAGACCACAAATCAGGGAAACATCAGGGAATACACAATACATATCACTATTATCTAGATAGTTATATTGACTGATGTGATATGCTGATAATCTGTAATACAAAATGCTTAATATTACGCAATTATGAAGACTTTAAAATGTCATCAGTGTCCATGCGTTCCATTTGGGAGATATGGTCTGGGAAAACTGCATTTTTGGGTGATATATGTGTGCTTGTGGGGGAAAAAAAAAGACCCTGTCCCGTTCATAATGCTATACGACAGATTCGGGCGGACTTTTAAATCTAATTGCGCGTATCCTGCTCGGTTAAGGTAATCCGATCATTCTGTTTATCAGACAAGAATTCTGGAAAGTTTGAAAATGATGCTGTCAGTAATGGTGATCGAATTTGATGCAGTTGTGAGAAGAAAATCGAATATCAGCACATATCCAGGTGAAAGCGTTACACCATGCGTGCCCTTCCACACTCAGCTAGCTCACTTTGCTCATGTAATCTAGTTGCCCAGGGAAACAGGGATTTATTTTCCCCGCAGGAGCAACTCTGCCTCAGTCTGAGAGGAAAATGTCATTAAGCCTGCAGTGGCCTGTAATGACAGACAGCAGGCAAGGAGAGACTGATGCGCCATCACCTTTCATTCCTCTCTCTCCCTCTCGGTTTTATACACAGTGTTTTGTAGACCGGCCCCGAAGTGTGTGGCGACACAAATCCAATTACACCACGCTGCCGTTCTTGTCGTCTTGTGGAAAAAGAAAAGACCACCAACTGTGGCATTTGCATCTTCATCAATCAACACTCGGGCGTGTAGTCTCTCGCTCAGGCGGTAGTGATACCAACACCCTCCGTATCACATCCTGATATCTGGCCTCGAAAGAAGCACTGATTCTGACTATCCCAAATACTGCACAGCTTTCTGGAGATCTATGAAATAAAACAGCATTTCTACTCGAGTAGTTTTGACTGAAAAACCTTCAGTGTACATTAAGACGTTGCCATTGGTCTTTTAGGATGTTTTCACATACGAAGTGTTTAGTCAATCTGAATTCAACCCTCGCTGTGGTTGATGTGATACACAAAATGATGTAAACTACTAACTTACAGTATTTTATCCATTAATTATGATCTAAACATGGCTCGATGTTCTCCATGCTTGGGTGGTTTTTGTGATTTTGTGATTTGTGATGTGCACTTAGCAAAGTGTTTAGCATAATCCATCACCATATATCCGACCAATCAATGAAAGTGGTTAAAGTGTAGGTTTTCAGCCCTAAATATACCCCTAGGCTAAAATTTTGCTTTGTTTAACTAAGTGCAGTGTCGAGCCAAATAGCAAACAAACTTAAAGTTCAATTTCGCTCTGATTCAGACTCAGAAAACAAACTTTTATATATATATATATATTAAACTTGGTTTGGTTAGTTACGTAACAATTGTGTCAATCCACAAACAAATTGCAGCTACTTTGAAAGATTGTATGTTTGTTTAATATAAATAAAGGCTAATGTGTTTAGTGGACCTACTTTCTGAAGATCGCAATCTGAAAACAGACACATCTCGATATATATATGGTATATAAATTGTCCAGTTGCTTAAACTAAGACCAGCTAGAAGGCTTAAGTTATGATACAAGTGAAAGATAAAAAGTATTCACCCCCTTGAACCTGTTCCACATTTTGTAGTGTTACAACCTGGAACTATAATGGAGTAAATTGGGATTATGTCATGAATCTACGTCATGAAATTATTGTAGTTTGCAAAATTATTAACAAATATACAACATAAAAGTTTGCATAAGTGTTCATGGCCGTTGCTGTGAAACCCCCAATGTACTATTATTTATCAATTTAATTTATATTGATACTTAAGTCAATTGTAAAGTTACGTTTGCAATTGAGATCGGTGGTTTTAGGATATATAAGGTGGCATGCTCACATTATATGTCCAAAAGATGGTCAATGACAAAGTTTTGGCAATGTCAGAAATGAAATAAGTCAACAAGGGTGTTCCAAAACTAATGGGACAGCTACAGATAAGGTAGCGGCCATGGCAAAACATATACAAAACATGCAAACGGACAGGAAAAAACTTCAACTTAACTCAAGCTCACTTTGAAGAATGTTTCTGTTTGTGCAACCTTGTTTTCTAGAGAATTCTCAACCATGCTGAATGATGACGTAAGAAGAACAGTCATTTTCTTTAATCCCATCCATTATAGGATCTTCACTGTATAATCTCACATGGAGAATGTTACCACACAGTCTGTTAAAGAATATTTTTTTAGGATCATCTTAACAAGTAATAATTCACAGTGACATTTAAATGCAATACAAACATGTGATCACATATAAATCTTAGAACAGGAGACCTTCAAATGTATAATTGACCAAGGCTCAAACCTAGAGTACACTGAATAGTGGATCCAAGCAAAGGTAATGGTTTTTCATCCAACTCCATCTGGTTCGTGGCTTTTTATGGCACCAATGTGGCTCTCTTTTGCCATTTTCTATTTGGCATAAACTAAAAGAACTCTTCATGAGGCTCAGACTGCAGCATCTTGAGGATAATCACCATTCTGGCTATCAGAGGCAGGACAGACGGGTCTAGTTTGTGAGTCAAAAATTTACGCTCGGGTTAATGAGCAACAAATGGTCAATAAAACCACGTCTTTTCGAGTTTGAACAATGTTTTTAGACTACACCAGGGGTGTCCAATCTTATTCGGAAAGGGCCGGTGTGAGTGCAGGTTTTCATTCCAACCAAGCAGAAGCCACACCTGATTCCACCTGTTTAATCAGTTGATCTTGGCTTTCAGTAGACTCAGGTGTGGCTTCTGTTTGGTTGGAATGAAAACCTGCACCCACACCGGCCCTTTCCGGATAAGATTGGACACCCCTGGTCTAGATGAACATACAGAAATTGGCAAATAACAAATAACCTCTGCAAATAATAAGCACAAGAGTTACTATTGTATATGTATTCACCCTGTTCGTCAGTTAGTTCTGGTACAACCGGTACTTGTATGGTGGATGCTCCAAATATAGATTTCACAGCAATGGGAGTGAATACTTATGCAAACACAAACATTGATTTTCCCCCCACTGGATATTTCCTGCAGATTCATTAGATCTAATGAGGCATGAATATAACACTGAGAATATATACTATATATATTATATATTAAAGACAGTGAGGATCACAATATTAAGAAAACCCACAAGTAATTGCCCAAAACAATTATTGGGGAACAACCTCAAGAAGGAACATTTTGAGCCACAATCTAATCAATTTAAAGTTCATTTTGTGAAATCAGATTTCTCCAGCCATCAGATTATGATTCATGATGTTAAATCACACAGGCCTTCAAAACTAAAGCACAATGAACAATACCACCAGGTTTTAGTAAGACGTGAGTCACCTAATTGCACACATTAGTGTAAAATTGTATCATTGCCCGCTGCGAGAGAACTGCTCGAACCTAGAAGGCCAGACAGCATCATGTGACTGCAAATGAATGGCTTCAACTTTAATATCAAACACAGATGAACATCTCTCTGCGGAAAAAAGAAGTCAAACAGTCAAGCTTATTGCAAATAAGTGTGTGGGTGTGCTACAATGGGGGGAAAAAAAAGGCTAATTCACACCTGACACTATGTGCCAGGGTTTGACCATGAATGCTGCATATTATTTTCAGACATGGGCTCCTTTCAAACCAGAAAGTCATTCATGTAGAAACCACATCAGTGTGCTTATTAATTGCTTATGACTGTGCAGAAAGTCTCATTTCAAAGACCAACTACTGATCACCATTGTTCCCAGTAACCCATGATTGATTACCATTTTTCCCAGTGACCAATCACTTATAACAATTGTTCCCCAACACCCAATCACAGATCAACATTTTTTTCCCAACAACAAATTATTGATCATCTTTGCTCCAAACAATCACTGCTCATTATTCCCCAACAACCAATCACTAATTGCCATTGTTCCCAAGATCACTATTATTTCCAAGGACCAATCACAGATTGCTACTGGTCATCAAAAACAATCACTGATCAACATTATTTCTCAACATCCAATCACTGATCACCATTATACCTCAATATCCAATCACTGATCACCATTATACCTCAACATCCAATCACTGATCACCATTATACCCCAACATCCAATCACTGATCACCATTATTCCCATAGACCAATTTGTGATCAAAATCGTTTGTCCTACCTTCGCGGTTCTTTGTTCTTCGTCATAATTTATTATTTTCTATTCAGATAATCTATTTTATTCTGTTCTATATATAGTACATGTGTTCTGAAATTCTTCCTTATTTTGAAACGATTGATGATTCAGTGAATATGCAAATTATGTGACATCACCTGGCAACTTTTAGTGTTTATTTATTTATTTATTTATTTATTTATTTATTTTATGAGCATGTCTTAGCTACTTTCCCTGAAAATAATTTGGTAACATTGGATCCAGATAAAATATAATAGTAAAAAGTTGGTCAAGTAAAGGTGTTTTATCTGTTTATGTGGAATACTCGTCTGATCATTTCCTGTCACTTTGAGACCCTAAAAGATATCTTGGTAATTTTGGGAGAATATACAGTACATTCACGAGGCAGTGTCCTAACACCGCCTTCGTGTTAATATACATAACACAGCTTCTTGAGAAGAGAAGAGAAGAGAAGGGAAGAGAAGAAAAGTGAAAGGAAGAGAAGAGAAGAGAAGAGAAGGGAAAGGAAGGGAAGAGAACAGAAAGAAGAGAAGAGAATAGAAGAGAAAGGAAGAGAAGGGAAGAGAAGAGAAAGGAAGAGAAGGGAAGAGAAGAGAAGAGAAAAGAAGAGAAAAGAAAAGAAGAAAAGAGAAGAGAAAGGAAGAGAAGAGAAGAAAAGAGAAGGGAAGAGAAGTGAAGAAATGGGAAGAGACGAAAAGAGAAGAGAAGAGAAGAGAAGGGAAGAGAAGGGAAGAGAAGTGAAGAAAAGGGAAGAGACGAAAAGAGAAGAGAAGAGAAGGGAAGAGAAGGGAAGAGAAGTGAAGAAAAGGGAAGAGACGAAAAGAGAAGAGAAGAGAAGGGAAGAGAAGGGAAGAGAAGTGAAGAAAAGGGAAGAGAAGAGAAGAGAAGAGAGGAAAACCCACAAACTTTTATGGTCTGCTCTAGAATCTCACTTTTCTTCATTTTGATTGTCTGAAATCTGGCACCATTTGAGATCTAGCTGGTGTCAAAATGTCATTAGGTTTGGGTTCAGCAACCATAAACAGCGAGGGTGTAAAGATTCACAGCACCTGTCAGGAGGCCGTTACTCCAAGCATGACCTGCGGCACTTTACTGCTGCCGCTGCTGATGCCAGCTGACAGCTATAAACCAGAACCTAATGAATAAATATAATTGACAGTGGCCACAGACAGATGTTCCACACGGCTGCTAAATAGGTTTCGTAGCCAGGGCTATATTTGGAAAGAGAGCTTCCATATGTGCCTAAAACAAATATTAGCACCCCCCCACCTCTCTCTCTCTCTCTCTCTCTCTCTCTCTCTCTCTAAAACACACACTCACACACGTCAACTGTTTCTTTCCCATTCAGGGTTGCAGAGATTTTGATGAGGCTATGAGGACCAATCAAGTAAAGACTATAATCAAAAATATAATAGTATGATAACCATACAAACCACAGTTGTTGTATAGCTCTGTATCTGTGTATTACGGCTTTCATGACTATTAATTTATACCATTCGGTCAATAATACAAATCAGTACGCATCTTCTCCATAGTTAAAGCAAAAACTGATTCAGGACATCAATATTAGTGCAGTTAAATACAACAGCAAAGAAATCATTGATTCTGAAACTGAGAGCACACACCACAGAAGCTCATGTCCATCAACAGAGTAGTTCATCAACTCCAGCCATAGTACAGGGCTTCAAAAGGAATTTTTTCCCAGTTCTCATTTTTCCAGAGTTGTCTCGAACACCCATTTTAACTGCTGATCTATTTCATCCAGTTCTTGCTGGACTCTGTCTCATTTTCACCATGCTGTGGTGTGTAAACGATTACAGCAAAGAATATATAAAAGGAGGCGGAGTCAATTGCCCACCCCCCAGCACGATTCACCCAGGAAGCCACCATCAAATTACTCCATTTTGTTCCCTTTTGTCTCATTATTTACAGCTCACAGTCCCTCTACAGCAGTTTCTTTTCCCCTCTGTGACCCGAGGTCATTCAGTGCTTCTGTGACCCGTAAATACACACAAGCATGTTTGTCTTACTATCCTCGTGAGGACCTTTCACTGAATGATTAATGCAGCTAATTAATGCTATTCGACATCTAAATCTAACACTGACCTTAACCTCGGTAACCAAAAGGAAAGCTTTTTGTTTAAAACAAAAAGTAGTTTCCTTGTGGGGACCTGTCAAATGTCCCCAGAAAGACACAACTGTCTGATATTCCTATACTTGCTGGGATGTTTGGTCCCCACTAAAATAAAACATGCCCACACACACACACGCACACAGTCTGGAGGAGAAACAGACCTAATAGGCTCTGCCCAAACCAGTCAATAGCATGAAAGCAAACCACAACCATGAGGAAAATTAGTCACCCTGTCATTTCTAAAAAATCAATGTGTGGCCAGGTTCCCGCAGAGCAGAGTTTGAATTTCCAAAGGCCAGGGGCAGGCCTGTTTCTGCCCCCTTATCGGTGAGACAAAACTCCACTCACGGTTGTGATATTTGTTCAGTCAAACGGAAGTTGAAGCTGTCAATGATTTTCAAATGAGCTTACAATGTTGTAGATGAAAGAAATGATTGTAACAGCATTCCTGGTTGTTGGATTATTTTAGCAGGACAGGATTCCAGCAGGTCCGGTTGTAGAACTGTTTATGAGTGATTAAGTACAGCAGTCTGAAGGGACAGCGCTCTAATGTGAAATACTCAAATGTAACAGCAAATACATAAAATATGTGCAAGATCTAGACACAACAGATGGATTTACCAGATGGACTTAACAGTGACTATACATAAAAATCGACTGTACAAATGAAGAATTCATAGTCATGTTAATGTTGTCAGTCTGGGGTTAGGAAAGAAATCTGCTTATTCATTCCTATATGATACACTTGAGACTGTCTCTGTGCTCTCGATCTTATAGACGTTATTAAAATATGGTGAAACAATAACTGTCCAATGAGACTCCAATTAAAGCGATTTCTCTTACTACTACTACAACTAGGACTACTACTACAACTAGGAGTACTGCTACTACTACTACAACTAGGACTACTACTACTATTACTACAACTAGGACTACTACTACTACTACAACTAGGACTACTACTACTACTACTACTACTACTACAAATACAACTAGTTCAACTAGGACGACTACTACTACTATTACTACTATTATGACTACTATTACTAAAACTTGTACTACTACTACTACTGCTGCTAATAATAATAATAATGATACAAAGGTTAGATAAGAATATAGCTAGATTAGTATAATCTATGCCATTTGCAACATTTCCATCAATGATACACTACATTTAAAATGAATGTAAACATTATAAACAAATATTAACATCAGTGGCAACCATTTTGAATGGATGACTCTAAGGGCCCTAAGTAAACAAGGGATCCAAAATTTTCTGTAGCTCAGGGGTCCAAAATTGATCCTTGCATTTACTATCGTTTACGTAGTAAATAATGCAGTGTGTCTAATGCTAATTGTTGGACATTACTTGTAAGCTAGAGTATGCAATCATCCATATAATGTTTATCGAATAGTTCTTTGGTTAGTTACTTTCAGGAACCAAACTGTACTTTGCCTTGTTGCTGGATTTGTATCATTAAGGGTACATCTTTTCTCCTTTAGTATCTTTCACCTTGAAAGGACCACCAATGTACCTTTAAAGCCTTTACTCACTCACTCACTTTCAGTAAGTGCTTTATCCTGGTCAGTGTCACAGTAGATCCAGAGCCTATCCCGGGAACACTGGCCACAAGGTGAGAATACGCTGAAAGTGATGCCAGGGCACCAACTACCCTTACATTCACACCTAGGGGGAAATTTAACATAGCCAATCCACCTACTAACATGTTTTTGGGAAATTGGAGGAAACCTGAGAACCTAGAAGAAATCCACGGGAACCCGGACGCACGATCGAACCAGGAACCGTAGAGCTCAGAGCTCTAAGACAGCAGCACCGGTCAGGTGGATCCGGAGCCTATCCCGGGGAACACACCCTGTATAGGAGTCTATAGCAGGACACACACATTCACACACCCCTAGGAGAAATGTTGTGCCACCTATTCACCAGAGATCCACAAGTCTGAATCTCATTTCTGAAGTCATCGTTAAAGGGGTCCAAAAAAACCCCGGGCATTAACACGGTTCCGGGCGGGGACTCTCAGATCGCAGCCCGCTAATTTAAATAAAAGGCGCAGAGCGTGTTCGGGAATACGGAGCCTGCGCACCGGACCGGGGGCCACTTTCCTGCTTCAGATTTTCACGCGCTGTGCTCCGTTACGCGTAAATCAGGCCACTTACAGCTTCATCATTCCGGATTTGGCAACCAATTTTACAGGCGTGGACTAGATGTGATTTTATTATTAATATTATTATTATTATTTTATTATTGGCTATTATTATTGGCATTGAGCCGTGACATTTCACATCCATGGAAACCAGACTGTGTGTTCAAAGCAGGCGGGTTAAAATGCACGCATCTGTCTCACATCACGGACTGCATTGTCTCCCTGACGTAGGCTAAATCAGCTCACTTATTTCTAGTGGATTATAAATAGGTGATGGTTTGTTTTGATCAGTTATTTGTACTATATGGCCGCTCGCGTGCTCGTGCACTTGGATTCAGCCTGACACCGCTTGCGCTCAACACCTCGCGCGCAACTTGAGAAAGAGCAACAAAGAAAAATAAAAGTGGCGTTAAATCAGAAAGCTTTTACTTACATGCCTCAGCTCGTGCGTGCGGTCCTTCATGTTTCCAAACTACGTCCTGCACTCTACCGAGACGACCCTCAGCCCCCCAAACCGAAATCAGCGCGCCCGTTTTCCTGGCGAAATTAATTCTGTGCAAAAGAGCGTAACGAGTGGGAGCGTGCAGGGTGGCGCGCGCATCTCTCGCGTAACCTGAGCGCGTGATTTTTTTTCCTTCTTTCTCCCACCTCCCCACCTCCTCCGGTTTCAGCTCGGGTTCTAGAGGAAGGTGGGATTGACGGACAGCAGGCTGACTGTACTAATAGCGCGTGTCATACAGGTGGCGGATTATTTTTGGCGTGTTATTTAGTGCGGTCACGTGACGCTTTTGGATGTAGATTATTGTGGCACGCCCAGCGCTTTTTCACGCGTCATCAGCCGCCGAACTGTTTGATGTTGGGTTGATGGATGAGGTTGTTGTGAATGACACTGTAAGCGCGCGCCGTTTTGGATTCTGCACCGGCCTTAAAAAATAATAATAATAATAAAAATCATAATAAAATAAAAATAATTAAAAAAATAAAATAAAATAAAAAATCAAAACACACACATTCCAAAAAAAGGGTTCCTAGGAGAACCTTTGGTGGTTCTTATGGAAATTGGATTGTATGTTACAGGAACCTTCAGGTCACTTTATTCCTTTAAATAACACTGATTGATTGATTATGAATCATATATCTTTAAGGAAACTTGTTTAATTGTTAATTTATTAAATATATTATTAAATACACACACACACACACACACACACACACACACACAGTGTCCTACAGTAATATTGGCACCCTTGGTAAATATGGGCAAAGAAGGCAGTGAACATTAGTTTGTATTGTATTGTTTTGTTAAAAAAAGATTCACAAAAATACTCTGCTCTCATGGATATCAAACAATTGCAAGCACAACACAGGTTTATAAAAAAATATCTTTGTTAAATAGAGGTGTGCAACAATTATCTGCACCCTTTTAGTCAATACTTTGTACTACCTCCCTTTGCCAAGATAACAGCTCTGAGTCTTCTCCTATAAGGCCTGATGAGGTTGGAGAATACATGGCAAGGGATCTGAAACCGTTCCTTATTTCCAGTTGACTGGAACTTCATAATTATTACCCTGATGGTGGAAATGGACATTTTCAATGCTTGTGCTATTTTCTTATAGCCAGTTCCCATTTTGTGAAGCTCAACAACCTTTTGCCACCCATCACAGCTATATTCCTTGCTCTCACCCATTGTTATGAATGACTAAGGGAATTTGGCCTGTGTGTTACCTCATATT
>JANDJT010000103.1:4096727-4111118 GCA_024331685.1 Stegophilus panzeri | reverse complement strand
GTTTGGCCTTAGAAGCAGCCGTAGTCCCAGGAATCTGGAATTGGAGTAGATGAGAGCTCCATCCAGAGGTAGGACATTCATTCACTCATTCATTCATCTTTAGTAATTCCTTTATCCTAGATTCCCAGCCAATCCCGGGAATCCTGGGCATGGGCTGGGAATACACCCTGAATGGGACAGCAGTCCATCACAGGACACCATGCACTCACAAACTCATTGATACTCTAGAGGTCAATTTAGTGTCACCAATGTACCAGGGAGGAAACCCCCACAGGCATGGGGTAAAAGGAAACGCGAGCTCAGCGTCACTCACTCAAAAATGCCACACAAACTCTGACTCTGGTCATAAATCATTATCACGCATTAAGCATTATGCCTTGACTGAACCTTTTAATAGTCTGGCAACATTATAATACACAAGCAAGGGTGGCTATTTTTATTTAATAACAGCGTTTCGTGCCTTCAAAATGAGTAAGAAATAATTTGCTGTCTAAAACCATATTATAGAGCCATGGCAGTCATTTCTCCCATTCACTTTAGCCATATTTCATTACACAGCACCTGTTCAGAAAAGAGAAAATCCCACACTGCACAAGTCCACAGAGTCGGCCATCTTGTTTAATCCGTAAAGTCCATCTGAACAGGCAAAGACGAAGCCTGAAGCAGACCATCGGTCACAACCATCTTCAGAAGCGAGGTCTCCTATTGCGGCCTGTGTATTTCGTGTCTGCCCTCACATCCCTGTAACGAGATCATCAATATTAATAAATGTACGACCCCAATTCTAAAAAAGTTGGGACGCTGTGTAAAATGTAAATAAAAACAGAATGCAAAGATTTGCAAATCGCATAAACCCGTAGGTTATTCACTACAGAATGTAGAAAACATATCAAATGTTTAAACTGAGGAAATGTACCATTTTAAGAAAAAAAACAAGGTAATTGTGAATTTTATGGCCGCAACATGTCTCAAAAAAGTTGGGACGGGGGCAACAAAAGGCTGGAGAAGTAAGTGTTAGTAAAAAGAAACAGCTGGAGGTTAATTGGGAACAGGCCAGTAACATGATTGGGTATAAAAAGAGTATTTAAAGAGGCAGAGTCTTTCAGAAGTAAATATGGGCACAGATGGTTCACCAATCTGTGAAAAAATGCGTCTACAAATTTCAGAATAATCTTCCTCAACGTAAAATTGTGAAGACTATGAATATCTCATCATCTACAGTACATATCATCATCAAAAGTTTCTGAGAATCTGGAGAAATCTCTGTGCGCAAGGAACAAGGGTAAAAATCAGTCTTGCATGCCCGTGATCTTCGAGCCCTCAGGCAGCACTGCGTTAAAAACAGGCATGATTCTGTAATGGAAATCACTGCATGGGCTCAGAAACACCTCCAGAACTCACTGTCTATGAACACAGTTCGCCGTGCCATACACAAATGCTGGTTAAAGCTCCATCATGCAAAGATGAAGCCATATGTGAACATCATCCAGAAACACCGCTGTCTTCTCTGGGCCAAAGATCATTTATAATGGACTGAGGCAAAGTGGAAAACTGTTCTGTGGTCAGACGAATTGAAATTTGAAATTCTTTTTGGAAAACATGGACGCTGTGTCCTCTAAACTAAAGAGGACTAAAGAGGAGAGGGACCATCCGTTTTTTTTTTATCAGCGCTCAGTTCAAAAGCCTGCATCTCTGATGGTATGGGGTTGCGTTAATGCCTATGGAATGGGTAGTTTGCACATCTGGAAAGTCACCATCAATGCTGAAAGGTATATACAGGTTTTAGAGCAACATCTGCTTCCATCCAGATCCCATCCCATTGATTGCTCACCCTTTAATGTTAACTGTGCAATAATCCATTTATCACTTTTCTGTATATAAACAAGCTGTTACTCATCTGTATATATTCATATTTGTATTCATCCACACATACATTGAGGTGTTCATAGCGTACATATGACCATTATTATTATTTTTCACTACTATTATTCTTATTTTTCTATTCGCATTGTATATATTTTTAAACATTTTTTCCAATTCAATTCCTATTTAATGTGTATTCTTTCCTATCTGGTTTTTTTTGTGTAATTGAGCTGCTCTAACGAGGGAATTTTCCCAGTGTGGGATCAATAAAGTCTTTATCTTATCTTATGTACACAAACATGCATGAAAACACAATGGGTGATATCGAGGTCAGCAAACATGATCGAGGTCACGTCCATACATTGTACGCTAAGTCGATAACGTTATTATCGTGGCAGGCCTAACAGACACACCCTTTTTTTTTTTTCGCTGTCACCGGTCTACAGATTTTCCACAGATGTTGTAACCATCACTGTAAAATGTGTGGAAGATACCAGAGATGCGTACCTGCCCTGCCTTCGCCTCCTCTCCTTCTTCTCCTTGATCCAGTCCTTGCTCTTTTTCAGGGACTTGCTTTTCAAGTTTTTGAAGCGAGATCTTTGGTTCGACAAAAGGACATCACAACATGGAGTGACTTGAATTCAACAATTAAAACAAGCAGTGGTGTTTACCAAAACTACTGTCTGGTACATGAACAGTCTAGGAAACTGTTTAATATTTGTGTTAATGTCAGAGGGAGGAAAACCTGTCATGACGAGGCTAGAGTCAGACAGAACTACTGCCCTCTGTCTCTGTTGGTCCACATCCATTCAGGACAGGACAGAACTGAAACCTGCACTGAGCCATGGACAAGACCTCTGACTAAGGGGATGCCAATTTGTCTACATCCATGTACTAAACTGTGAAACAGTTATCAGGTTAATGCATGCTTATTATGTTATGTTGATGTTTGATTGATGTATGAGGGTTAGGGTTCATGCATAGTAGTCATTACCTCTTTACACGGCAAGTAATAAATGTACAGTATAATTTAATACAAAATCAAAAACAATAAGTAAACAATTTGAAAAATATATATGTTTCAAACGTATAAATAGTATGCGCATTAAATATATAAAATAATAAATATTAACTAAATTATGTGTACCAAAATTTAAGCCAATACAAATTACGTCCATGGAAAAAAAATAATAAATCCAAAAAATTTAAGAATACAATTGATGAAAATTGACAAACCCCCCCCCACCCCCCCCCCTTTTTTTAAGGATACAATCCATCGTACTAAAACATAACACTTCATAAATCATTTCAATAATAATGGGAAATATAAAAAGTGCTTAACCGATTAAATAATTCATAGAAACTAAGCAAAATCCATTAAAATAATGAAAAACAAAAATTCAGCACTTGGTTTTTTTGGTTTCAACAAATAATTTTTTTGTTGGTGCATCACTTCATTTGCATTTATGATCTCAAAAACTGCTTAGCTTCGCAGAAATAATTAATACAAATAATTCATTTACGTCTGTGATTTTAACACGCTTTAGTATGAACAGCTTTGCTTAAAAATCCAATGCTAATTTGTATCAGGCTACATTTTTCCTTTCGTGTCAATACCAAGGTCAAGCGTGTTTCTACCCTAACACTAAACAGCTCATTTACTTTGAACCTACAGAAAGAAAACTACCTTCTTACCTCTGTCCTGTGAACTGCACTTGATTCGAAACGTTCCTGTCGACAGGCTCCGTCCCTAAACCCTTAAATACAGCAAAACAAATGTGTCCTAATATTTTAAAGCAAAATCTTTGGCTCAATCGTTTGATTAATTAAGCTACATCAATTAATTAATTAATTAAGCTACATACCTTGGGCAAGACACCAGACACACCAGCGAAGAGGCAGAGGAAGAACCTTCCAGAAGTGCGCACGTGATGATTAGTTTATTAGAAATGCACACTGACACGCCAGAACAAGTGAGTTTGTAACGCTGTAAAATGTTGTAAAATGGGGAGCACATACTTTTTGGCTTTGCTGCTGTTGGGGTAGTCGACCACCATGCCTCCGGTGAAGCCTGCCCTCATGGCTTGGGCTGTGATCAGCTCCAGCTGGAACGAGATGCCAAAGTTAACCCTGCGTTAATAACACGTCGTTGTTCACGTCCTGTCATGGCTACGAGGTTTTCTTTGATTACATTACATATGTCCAGTTCACTCCTTCTAATACTAGAGGTCGACCGATCGATGTGTTTTGCTGATTAATTGGCACCGATAACCGTTATCGGAATTGTCGATATCGGCAAAAATCCACACCGATAGTTTTTCCCGGTTGCGCCCGTTGCAGAAGAGCCTGAGAAGAGTCTGTTGTCCTTATGCAGTACGAGAGCGGCCTCTAGAGGCGAAGGAAAAATTCTCACTGACAAATTTTGTTGTGTTATTTGAAGTGTTTTTTTTTTAAAATAAATTTTGGATATCTCAAATTTTTTGTTATTTGTATCTTTTATTTCCTTTAATATCTATTAATAGTTATATATATGTGTATGTATATATATATGAATACCTATACATTTTTTTCATTAGAAAACGTACAGTACATTTTCACGGTACAGACAGTACTGTTTATTTTTGTAATAACATTCTGCAAACTTTTACTTTGAGTGTTATGTTTTCATTCAGAATCACTTTTAAAAACTATCGGTTGATTAATCGGTTATCGGCAGGCTGTGCCCAACTTAGTTATCCGTATCGGTAAAATCCACTATCGCGCGACCTCGATCTAATATGGTATCGTTTCTATAGCGACAACTAATTCACTGGGACAGGGACATGTACATGTAGATAATTTCTAACATGGTGAAGTTTTCTGTGAGATGTTTGTTTAGCATTTTTGGAAGGAGTCTCCAGTGTCAGCATTGTGTAACAGTCAGAGAAAAAGTGTTCCGATTGTTCAGGATGGAGGGCTTTGCGGTTTCTCGTTTACGTCTTATAAACTTAACGAGAAAAACAAGGTTTACAGCTGTTATAACGTACGTGGACTAACCCATTTCACGGACATTAAAAATAACTATAAATGGATAAAAAGTACAATGTGTTGTTCTTTAATACATTTTTTTTTTAATGTTATCGTTAATGTGAAATATTTTCCGATAACAGCATGCCCACCAAGTCTTAATTAAAAAAATTCAAATAAGCGTGATTTAATCTGTAGATGTCACCTGTTCTGAATTTTCCGGATAAATCTGGAAGACGGCACGGCCACCTCTTGTCTAAAAATGAATCAAACAGAACAGATATTTCATTCTAAATACAGAACGAATCTCTGTTTCATGTTAGCTGGAAGAAATTCCTACCAGAGAGGAGTACAGTGTGCTGAAGAAGCTATAGAGTCTCTTGGGAGGACTGTGCGTCTTCTTATCCGCGTTACACAGCCACTGCAGAGCGGAGATACTGTGGATGACAATGATGTCTTTTCAATTATAAAGGGTTTTTGAACACCTTCTATTAACTTTTTTTTTTTTGCTTACACTTCAAGGAATGGCTTCAAGTTGAATACTCTAGAATTAGAAAATCTAAGTATGAAATAGGCAGAAGTGAACTGGGATATGTTGGAGTCTTTCCTGAGAAATTGTTGTCCTGGATATGTAAAAATAAATAATGATAATTTTCTTGGAACGTCTGGACATTGTGTACCTGATACAGCCGTCGAAAGTCCCTGGTCTGAAAGGCATTCCTTGCCCCATGTCTCCTAGAACAAGATCTCCGTCCACCTCCCTGTCCAAGGCAACATCTTACAGAAGAAAAGAGTAACCAATCTCTCATATGTTCATGTAATTCAGAAGAACCAAATGAACATTTTTTGTTACTATATTGCAGAGCAGATGCTCCACATTAGATAAATCTAGGTCTAATAATAACAACCACCACTACTGCTACTACATGAACTACTTGAATGTAATATCGTTACAGTATGTGGATGTGAATACTCGCACTCACTCAACATGGCAGTGCTGATGTCCACACCGACCCAGTAATGGCCTTCTTCTGATAAATAATCTCCACTGAGTCCAGAGCCACAGCTGCAGAGACACAGGAACATGCAAACAGAAGACTGTAACATACACAGCACAATACAGAACCGTTCACATTCTCTCTGCACTAGCCAGTCAAATATCTGTATTGTTCTAGAAAAACCGACCTAGGGGGAAAAAACTGGCCAAGTAAGGAATAAAATAAATAAATAAATAAATAAATAAAAATTTGAAATGCTCCAAAGTACTCCAAGTGTTTTAGACCCTGTACCTAAACTAATATGTGTTTTTATACGCATTTCACCCCAAACACCATAAATACATACCCTACATCCAGCAAATAGCAAGGCTGATCTTCTGGCAAGTTCAGCAGCTCCACCGCTCTCTCCGACATCTGGGTCTGGATCTCGATCATCCGAGAGCTTTACAGAGCACATTACAGCAAGCGTTTTATCACTGACAACCTTACAGAAATACAAAACTGCTGATCATGACTTCAGCATGTCAATCGCTTGCCTTTGTCAGATCGTCTAAGACACTTACTTTTGAGAGTACTTCTTTGCCTCTTCCTCATTGTAGAACTGCGAAAAACAATAAAGTAAACTTTAGGTAGGGCAGCATAGAAGAGATTTTAGATTTTACTTTAACTAGATTTGCAAGGTTTGCGTTGTTACATATCGAGTAGGTTTCAATTGTTGAGTAGCTTTTTAAAACAAGCGGATTTTAAAGACTTTGAACAGGCAAAACAATGTATTCATCTATAATAAGATCTTTCTTTTTTTATTTCTAATGAAATCAGACAGGAAACAAGTCAGAAGCATGCACTGTTTCTGTCTGATGCTTCTAAAGCACAGAAAAACTACACAAAACAATACACTGTCACTTTATTGACATTTAAAGGATATTAACTAATGCAATATAAGAGTAAAGAATAAATAAGTAGGAAAATAAGCAATGCAGCCTGATATGAAGTAAAGTTAGTTATCACACTGATGTTATCTTCCTAACATGTTTTATTCCTCTTATACCACAGCGAATTGCCAACAATGACAATTTTTTTTTAATGACAATGACAAACTTTATTAATGACATCATTTTTTTTTTTTTAAACAGTTTATTTATAGTTTACATTTAGTGTTGTGGAACATTCACGAAACACATTAGTTCCTTTAAATCACTTAAATGTGTATAGTGTTTTATTCGTTTATATCACTGCAATTTTTTATTATTGTTATTATTATTATTTTTTTAAACTATGACATCAAAGTTTTTAATTCATTTACAGTTACATTTAATGTTGTGGAACAGATGCAAAACAAGTTATTTCCCTTTATCACTTATGTTATGTTATATAGCACCAATAAACAGTAAATTAAGAGAACAAAAACTGCACATACTGACTTGACACTGGAGACTCCTTCCATAAATATTAAATAAATGGTCTCTTTATGGAAAGCCAAGCCACATCTATAATGATATGCTTTCCTTTGTTAAATATACATCATTTATTATTACTTTTGATTATGTGGAATGACGTAATTATTCATATAAACCTGTGATTTGACTTGCAGGTGGAACTACTGAGAGATCTACTCTTATAGAACATTAATCAACACCTTCTGACCAATCAAATCATATTATATTATATTATATAAAATTAACATCTAAACTCGGTTAGCTACAATGCTTTGAGTGTATTTGTTATTGGCATAAGACTGAATCCCAAATGCGTCCTTACTCCCTACATATGTTCACTGCATAGAGGCTAAAATAAAGGCATATACACGGTACATGTTAGATTATATCCAACGTGGAGCTGTTTGGGTTCCAACTAGACTCTGAATACTCACCACCTCCGGAGGTGCCATGTGCTCGGGTCTGCGACAACTAGCAGCCATGTTTGTTATGTCTGGGAATTACAATATCAGACTAAATACAAAAAAAGACAAACCAACGCAGTGTCTATTGCTATAGATAACAAAAAAACAAGGAAGATCACTATATACACATGTATCTACATGACCAGCCGAGATGACGTCACTTTTAGGCGACGCATCCGAAACTTCTTAAAGAGACAGGCGTTAGAAAATGCTCTGTACTGTGTTGCTGAAAAATCAAGTGATTCATTTTTGAAATATCCATTTATTTTATTTTGCTAATATACAGTGTGAAAGGTACAAGGAAAAGGTCAAAGTAAATGGATAAAACACATGCTTTATCGACTTTTCATTTTATTATCAAGAAAAGACAAACATATATTCTGCTTTTACATGCATCAAAAAGTTCAAAATAATGAGAACATTTTGGGAATATTACATCACATTACCATTAGATAAAATTCTTCAAGATGTGGATCCTTTAAAATAAGTGTTGATAGGGTTGTGCTGTGTCGCCTTGTTGCTGTACAAGGAGTACCAGGAAATTAAATTAAATCATTATATATTCAAGCTTTGCGATATGTGTGTTTTGTAAGATATGCATAGTTTGCAATATTTGTGTTTTATTTATATTTAAAAACTTATTGCACGGTACCTTTTTCGTTCATTTTGGGAAAAAAATACTGATCATTTTGTACAGGGGAGCAGGAGGTAGAGTTTGTATTTAATTTAATATTGTAATGTATTTATTGGCCTATTCGGTCATATTCAATATTAATAATGTAACATATAAACTTCAATAATTAAAAAAAAATATATAGATAAAGAATTTAGCTTATTCTACGTGCTTTCTTGTATCATGATCATAATAGCAGACTATTTTGTAATGTATTTGAGATTCAAAGAGTAAATAACCTAAAATAACGAAAATAAATAACGAAAAATACCTTAGTCAGACCAAAATTATTTTTCTAGCGTTATTAAACATTATTCTCAGAAAAAAATGATTGATTTATGTAAATAAATAAATAAATAAATAAATAAATAAGGATTAGAGAACATTGAAGTGATTTAAATTGAAAAAGTCAATCACTGAATTGGTTTACAGCTGTTAATGGATATAGAAAAAGAGTTTAGCGTATAAAACGAAAGAAACATTTACATATTAACCTAGAACATTCAAAATGTAAATAAGTTTAAACAAGCGATTGAAATTTGGGGTAATATTATGATTATTTTATGTTGACCTTACTATAGTTTTTTTTTATTTTATAAAAAATAATATATTGTTATTTTATAAATAAAAATAATTTTTATTAATAACGTTTATTTATTTATTTTTTTTAAACAAAGATAAAATCGTAGTTAGTACTACTTCCGGTCTGGCCGGATGTTGACGTTCCGTTCCGTAATGGCGGAGGTCAGTGGGACAGTGGGAGCCGGTGTATACACAATTTGTCCTTTTAAAACAAACCGTGCATTCTCAATAACCAGTCGTTATCGTGTTGTCGTTTTTGGGGCATTTTTTAGTCTGAGGATATTCGAGAAAAATAATTATAACGCTCATCACCCCGAAAAGGAGATCTCCAGGACTTACTGCTCTCTTCTCCTGCACGTGACCGAGAAACCGCCGCGCTGTCCTGCTGCTCTGATCATCACCCGATCTCACAGCTACAACAACAACTCCTCACTTCACACGAGTAAAACCGCGTATTATGACATTCTGCGGGTTTCCCCGAACGCCACGCAGACCCAGATCAAGACTGCGTACTACCGCCAGAGCTTCCGCTATCATCCGGACAGGAACGCGGGCAGCAATGAAGCCGTGCGCCGCTTCTCCGAGATCAGTGAAGCGTACACGGTGCTGGGGAGCGTCAGCCTCAGGAGGAAGTATGATCGCGGTGTCCTGAGCTTGGCGGACGTCCAAAGCGCTGGGAGACCCTCTCGGAAAGACTCGGATCATCAGCAACAGCAGCCGCAGCGGCGGCGCTTCCGGTCCGTCCCGGGCGCAGGAGAAAAGCCCATGTTCGACTTCGACGCTTTTTATCGAGCGCATTACGGAGAGCAGCTGGAGAGAGAGCAGACCCTGCGCCGGTGGAGAGAGCAGAGAGAACAGATACAACAAGAGGACTTCCGGAAATGGAAACTGGAAAAGGGGACTGAGATGGCGGTCGGTGCACTGCTGGTTGTAGGGGCTGTTCTTCTATTCAGTCTGAAATAATAATATTTTAAATTTTTAGACATGTGGACTGACCAGTAGGTTTACACTCTCAGAAAAAAAGACTGTCACTTAAAAGGTGCAATAATTTTTTTTCCCCTACTTGTACAAACAACCTGGAAGATATGTACAACATACTGAAATATAAAGGGTTAACCTGTGGCCTTAAAGTCCACATGAAATCAAAATGGAAGTTTTGTAGCTTTTTAGTACGAATATGTCAGCCTTAAGTTTTAAGTGTGCTTTAAAACAATGACAAAATTTGCATTTAGAAGATATATATGCGTATTCAAAATGTACAGTCTCTCGCTACCACCGATACGGATCGACGATTCTGATGACATCATTCTGCACTTCAGAGTCTCATCAGATTTTCTGTCCAATCAAACGCTTTGTAGAATCCGAAGTGTCCCGCCCACAAACGTTATAAATATGACCTCGCCGAAGTTGCCACTGTTGAGCGAGAGAAATCGTATTCTCAAGCAAATGTGTCTTTGGCTGTTCGAACGCTGGTTCATTTTCTTCAGCGGTAGAAGATTCTGCGAGGTTCTCTGGAACAGCTGAAGGAGGTGGAGGAAAAAACTTCCACAAGTGAATCCAACGCGTCGTCGTCGCTCAGGCTCGTGTCCATGGTGCTGACTATCAAGTACGGCTTAACCCGGGCTGTGAGGTAAGCTAAAATCTATTGGCCGTTTAAAAAGGGGGAGGGACCACTCGATATGTCCCGCCCTGACTTCCTGTTTCAGCGTAAATTACGTCAACACGTCGAATAACGCTGCACGTTTCGAGGCACTTCACAAGGACTTTAACACAAGTATGTATTGAAGATGCATTAGTACTCTTAGCTGTTAGAGACCCGCCCATGTTCACAAAGCTCCGCCCCTGGATCTACAGTGGTCCCTAGAGTGTCTATACGATGATTGACAGGAGGCACATCCAAACACAAACAAGCCCCTTTGGACCAGAATTCAGTTTTCCAAACGTGTTTTCTCAGCGATTTAATACACTTGTTAAAGCCATGGCTTAATGTTTTTTTTTTGTGTGTGTTGTTTTTTAAATCACGTCTTCCAGGTTATTTGTACAAGCAAAAAAAAATCATTGAACCTTTAAGTGGCTTAAAGACACTTTAATGGGCGGGAATATGGGCGTGGGCTCAAGGATTTTCCAAAAATAAATATTTCAAATGTCGACTTCACCTACTTAACTGTTAGAGGTCGTAGCTTTAAAAAAAATCTCGTACCTAATGCACCTTTAAGGACCGTTCTTGGACCTTTAGATTAGATTTTAGAGTTAGGAAGTGCAGGAACCCAACTCTGGTCCTGGAGTACCCCACATGTCCTGCACATTTGACTGTTTTCACTGCTCAAGAATTCAGCTGATAATAAGATAAGATAATACTTTATTAATCCCCAGATGGAGAAATTAGGGATTAAGCTAATTAGCTGAATCAAGCGTGTTGGGAGCGGAGAAAATATGAAAAATGTTGAGGACCGGACGTATTCTGTGATGAACCGGATTGGAAACCTGTGCTTTACACTACATGCACCTCTCCAGGTAAAAGATACGTACTAAAGTCACATCAACAGTGACCAGTCAATTAAGCTTAGAGCTTGAATGAATAATGTAATAATAATAAATAATAAACAACTCAATCGTGGCATGTCTCACAAAGAACGATGGAACTGGGAACGTCTCACGGGACATGTTTTAGCCTTTTAAATAATAATTCATTTTGTGTAATATAATATATATCATTTTCTTTGGTTTAGGAAATTTGATACGGTTCCCGAGGTACACGTGTTTTCCCGAGTTCCACTAGCTTGTCTTTCAATTTCAGTTGATTCAACTGATTTAGAAACTTCCGGATCTGATCGTGCTCATCCTTGAACGCAGCCGAATAGATGTTGATTCTGTTTAATCTATGCAGCTTACCTGGATCATGTAGAGCTTTAAAATGCACCAAGAGCTGATGTGTTATTTATTTTATCCCTGGAATTTTAGCTCCTGTTTAACAGGCTGATTTGAATATCCTGTCTAACTCCAGCTGTTCACAACTGCATCATTTGCACAATACTTATTTTAAGATACAACAAATGTAACCTCATGACCCTTACAGCATGAATACCTCAGGGTGTTGAATAAAAGCCATGGTGAAGGATATTTGTGAAACTTGTGTCAAGTTTGTCAAGATCGAATTACATCTCATACACTTTAATCACATGCTTTATTATGGTTTGTGATCAGTGCTAATTTGCTAGTGGTTAATTATTTATGTGTCTCGGCTAACTTTTGATGAAACACCAACTTTGCTGTTGCATCATGTTAGCTAAACTTCTTAATTTATGCAGTAGTATGCTTAAATCTTAGTTTGTTATGACGTATCTATCATAGAAGGTATGCTTTAACTCTGCCATCTTTGAAGTCAAGTCAAGTCAAGTGGGTTTTTATTGCCATTCCTCTATGTAGCTTGTATATATTGGAACGAAATTTCGTTTCTCCAGGACCATGGTGCAACACATAATGCAAGACTACATGAAGTGCAACTACACAAGCGTGTGAGACGAGGACCGAGCAATAAACACACAGAACAGAAGATCGACGATGCGAAGCCTCAGGTTAGAGAGAAGAATCTCCATTTTGGCTGAATGTAGTGTAATGTAAACTAGATTATAGTGCTGTCCCTCCAGGATTTCACAATTTTCCGATCACAGAAATTATCGCAAAATCAAGCAGGATATTCAGAGGAGCTTGCAATTTTACGAATTTTACCGCAGATTTTCCCACAGATTTGGGCCATGACAGGTCATGTGACGTCATCACGACACGCGTTCAGCCAAAGCCCTCTTCGTTTCACGTGCGTCGATCACGAGTACCGCTAAAAAGTCTCATTTACCAACAAACATCACTGCGAAAGACAATTTCGTGCAATTGCAGTTTCGCCAGTTCGAGTAGTTTTCCGTGAAAAACGCACAAAAAACTGATTTTGGAAGGAAAAAAACCCGCCGCAAAATCAATCATTTTTGGCCACAACAATCACACACACACAAAAAAAACCCCTCAACGAAATCCTGTACGGACTGAAACTAGTGTGAAGTATTCATAGCAACACACAATATATGTTTCAAATATCATCAGCTACGTAAGCCTGACAGCACAGGATCATTGATATAACAATTTCTGTGGTATAAGACGAATAAAACATGATGGGGCATGCTGTTATAGGAAAACATTCAACAACAGGGTGGTGTAATGCAGACAGATGAAGAAAAAAACAAGCGTTCTTGTTACCGGCTCAACAGAACATCCTGAAGAGTTTTATTCCTCTTACATCATGACATCACAGCCAATAATCGCAAAATCTTAATTATTAAAGAACGACACGTCATGGTTTTCATCCGTTTATAGTTCAATTTAATGATGTGGAACATCCATGACAAGTTTGTTTTATAGCACATTTTTAAAAATCTGTTTATTATTAGCCTTAGCTTTAATAATAATAATAATAATAATAATAAAAAGTACTATTAAGTCATGATCATTGAGATTTGTAACAAGTACAGTGTGGTGATAAAATGCATTGGGTTTCTCAAAGAAGTTACCTTCTATACCTTTTATTTTGGGATTCTGTAATTAATCAAATGCTCCCTAGATGGCGTCATGCTAGCATAAAATGAAAGGAGTGGCGGACTCCACCAGGGTCTTCAGAGCGTCTGCTGAGAAAGATCTAGCACAAGTTTCCTAAATTGATGTTTTAGGAATCAGGAATTAGTCATGAACATGATCGCTTCTCTCCACGGACAGTTACGGTACAAACACAGATGTGTTGCATGTTACTTTAAATCTACAAGAACACATCATTTCTTTCTCGTTGTACGTTTTAAACAGACATACCGCTGTTCAATTCTTCATTCTGATTGGCTGGAAGGTGTTGATTAATTTCCTACCCCAATACCCAACCCTACCCTACCCCACCCCACCCTGTTACTGATAGTTTGCATATATTATTATCAGCATGTCCTGTCATATTTTATTCCATAGAAAGTTTTCAAATGTATCATTGTAATACGGTGTATAATAAAATGTTAATAAACTGTAATTAGCTAGTTAATATTTCATCTAATCATGTTTAACCCAGCCCTCCTTGAGCTCCACTGTTTCTCTCTCCCCGCCCCCATCTTTCTTTAAAGAAAACACAGGCCAAGGTCATTTGTTAACAGGTTGTTCACTCTGTTTTTATTCACAGAAATATAAAGTAGTATGTCAAGTACATCACTTTGTACAAAACTGCAGAAACTCATTCATTAAAACTCAGCCAAACCCAAAAAAAGTAACAAAGAAAAAGAAAACAAGAACCACAACAGAAAACCAGTTATTAACATAAGCAAACTAAGATTACACATGGATTTTAT
>JANDJT010000103.1:4064412-4081929 GCA_024331685.1 Stegophilus panzeri | reverse complement strand
CGTATTAAAGATACAATTAAAGATATCGTATTAAAGATACAATTAAAGATATCGTATTAAAGATGCAATTAAAGATACAATTAAAGATATCGTATTAAAGATACAATTAAAGATAGCGTATTAAAGATGCAATTAAAGATAGCGTATTAAAGATGCAATTAAAGATAGCGTATTAAAGATACAATTAAAGATATCGTATTAAAGATACAATTAAAGATATCGTATTAAAGATACAATTAAAGATAGCGTATTAAAGATGCAATTAAAGATAATCAAGATTCAAGAATTTACAGTACTGATTCAATGAGAATATGCAGTATGCATGCAATATATTACACCAAACTGGTGATCTTGTCACTTGATGCAGTCAGCATTAACTGATCAAAACACTCACATAAAACATATTTGGAAAACCATACTGTGGAGCCCTAACGGCCGTCATTTGGCCACACCTTCTGGATATTCATCTCAATACAAACAGGATAAGAGTGTCTCGGATCCAGCAGGTAGAGTAGAAGTGTTCAGTGTGGACAGGCTAAAGTGAAACTGATAGTATCCTGACTTAGCGATAGATGAATACACGGATAGTGCATAGCTTAGGAGTTCACCACATGCTGTTTTTCTTCTGCAGTTACTAAGTTTGTGATGCTTTGAATCTGAAAACAAATCGCACCAACCAATTATGTCGCACCAACATAATCAACCAAAAATTCCAATATTACTCTCTCTTCTACAAATCAGAACTGCATCGGTTTTCCTTGTTTACACTTGCGTAATGTAAAATGCAGCAATAGCAAGAAAGACTCTGCTTTCTCTTTGGCCAGAAATTCTGTTTTAACCGTCAGGAAGTCATTTTGGCCAAGAAGAGGAAGTCATTAGCAAGAAGTCCTGAGAAAGGGCCACTGGAAAATGGCAGTCTGAGATCAGATGCTTCGAACACCAGATTTGATGTAGTAGATAAGGATAAATTTAGATCTACCACAGGAAAATATTATTTAAAGCTGGCATTAATCTCCCAAATTACAACAGGGTTTAAATGTTTGCATCCCGCATGTATTGTCCATCTACAGATCTACAGTCAGGGGAAAAAGAACGTACACCTTCCTTCAATTCTAGGTTTTTAATGATCAGGGCCTAAACAACAATTTGGTCTTGAATGTGGTGCTCATCTTTGGTCCTCAAATGTGGTCCTCATCAACTTCTGTAAACAAACAGATTAAAAAAAACAAAAAAAAACACAACAGATTTTAAAATAGTCATTTTAAAAAAAAAGAAAAAAAGTAAACATTCAGAAACCACGTGGGAAAAAGCACACCCTATAATTCAGTAACATGTAGAACCACTTTTAGAAACAATAACTTGAAGTGTTTTCTGTAGGACCTGAGTCGCTCATCATTTGGGCCCACTCTTCTTTACAACATTGCTTCAGTTCATTGATGTTTGAGGGGCATTCATTTTTTGCACAGCTCTCTTAAGATCCCTCCACAGCATCTCAATGGGTTTGAGGTCAGGACTTTCACTTGGCCATTCCAACACCTTATTTTTTTTCTTCTTTAGCCATTCAGATGTGGATTTGTTGGTGTGCTTGGGATCATTGTCCTGTTGCATGACCCAATTTCAACCCAGCTTAAGCTGCTGGACAGATGGCCTCAAGATTTGTCTCAAGAATATTCTGGCATAAAGAGTGCATTGTTGCTTCAATGACTGCAAGTTTCCCAGATCTTATGGCTGCTAAACAAGCCCAAATCATCACCGCTCCACCACCATGCATGACACTTGGTATGAGGTGTTTGTGTCGTGGTGTGGTCTGTGTTCGGTTTTCACCAAACATGGCACTGTGCATGAAGAACGAACATCTCCAGCTTTGTCTCATCAGTCCAAAGGATATTCTTCCAGAACTTTTCCGGTTTGTTCAGATGCAATTTTGCAAAGTTAAGTCATATTGCCGTATTCTTTTTGGAAAGAAGGGGCTTTTTCCTCACTACCCTTCCATGAAAGCCATACTTGTTCACTCTTTTTCTGATTGTGCTGTCATAAACATGTAATGTGCTTACAGAGGCCTGTAGGTCATAATGATATTTCTCTTGTTTTTGTTTTGTTTGTTTTTGTTTTTTTATCTCTGAGCATTAAACAGTCTGACCTTAGACTGATTTTGCCAGGATGTCTTCCTGGGAAGATTGGCGGCCATCTTGAAGACTCTCCATTTGTAAACAATCCTCCTCAGTGTAGAATGGTGAATTTCAAATAGTTTGGAGATGGCCTTCCCAGATTGATGAACAGCCACAACTGCTTCTCTGAGATCATGGCTGATGTCCTTTCTTCTTGCCATGATGTAGACACACACCCGAGTGCTCCATAAGACCAAACTGCCAAAATTTCTGCTTTTATAGAGGAAGTCACACTTCCTGATGAGGAACTAATCTTGTGCATTTCATTAGTAACACCTGGCTGCTAATTACTCTCTTAATAATTGTGGAAGAAGGAAGAGTGTACTACCTGGTTTCTGAATATTGTGTTGTTGTTTTTTTGTCACCTGAGGTTATTTGCTTGTTTAAAGTAGCTGATGATGACCAGACAATTGTAATTTACACCCTGGTAAATAAAAACATAGAATGGAAAGAGGGTGTTCTTTCTTTTTCCAATGATTGTATTTCTACAGACACGCTGATCTTTTTAACCGTTTATAGTTATGAAATGTTAGTTCTCGGTATCACGTACAATATAGCGACTACAAATAGTCGATCCACCAAGCTCTCTACAAATCCCTATGAATTCGGTTTTACTATAGAAATGATCATGTATTAAGATGAGTACATTAATATACGCATATATTTTGAATTATAGCGGGAACTCCTGTCAGAGCAGCTTCAACACCTTCTGACCAATCAGATCAGAGAATTGCACAGCACTGCGGTATAAGAAAATTCAGAAGGAAGTTGCAAATTTTTACTCCTAATAACATCTTAAAAGGGAATCTTTTTATACTTTGAAACATCTCTTAAATGTGTCTTCTTCGTGTGGCGGTACGGACATGCAAACTTTTGCACTAAACTGCAGTTTACCGTTAGCTTGGCACAGCAGGTATCATGTTGCTTGCTGACATTAGCACAGAACAACATGCTTCCTATAAAACAGCTTGGACAAGACAGATGTAAATCAAAGATAATCGGGGGAAGCGTAATTTAAGGCGGCATTGACACCAACGGATTTATGTTGCCCTTTACCCGACTCTCTGCACCCAGGGGAATGGGGAGGCACACACCCAGATCCGGAGGCAGTGCAGTGGCATGCTAGTGCCAGCTGAAACAAAGCCAGGTCTTGGCTCAGAACCGGATCCTACACCAGCTGGCAATTTTACACACACTCAGCAGAGCTGTCTTCACATTACTGCAGTTTGTGTACCGAGAGTGGGCTTAGGGGGGCGTGTGTGTGTGTGTGTGTGTGTGTGTGTGTGTGTGTGTGTATGTGTGTGTGTCCTTATTCTTCAGTGCAGTGGTAAAGTGTAGTGTATTTAGCGTGCCTCAACACATTATATACATTGGTATTTGAGTTGTTACGAAGGTGCTAAAAAGTTTACATTAACGTGAAAGCTGAAATTTTATCAGTACTTCTGCAAAACCTTTCAGATAGTGTTACGTATGAACTCAATTTGTGAAAAAGCATATTTGAAATGCATCAAATCTGATAGATAAATTATTATTAGAATCAATTTGGACCTGCTATAACCTGCTATGCTAAATACCCTGCTAACGTAGTTCTTTTTTTTTTTACCAATAAACAGATTGCTGTTACTATGGTACAGTATAGTTTGACAGGGTTAGTAACTGTTGAATACATTTCAGAGAATATGATGATGATGTACATGGTGATTCACACCCATACTGAGAAGCTCCAAGTGTGAGCTAGTACATTAGCAGTTAGCTAACCAGCTAGCTATAAGAAATGGTAGAAGAACATGGGTGAGCTTCCAATTCACATATACATGCATATTTGTATGTGAATGAACAACAGGGATGAAGTATAGAGATGTTTCTAGACCATTTTAGTAGTTTACTGTGTATTTTTGTGATACATATAGGGGCTATCCCACTAAGCCGGGGACTAGCCGCTACATTCCTAGCTGTAGAACTAGCAAGTATGTTTCTACCTGTAAAACTAGTGCATATCTTTCCAAGCATTAGATTAGCTGATTATCATTCCTAACCTTAGAATTAGCAAACACATTACCTAATTTAGACCTAATTTAGGTGTTTTATGGCATGTTATGTGCACCATCCACACCAGAAAGTGGGTATTATCTACAAAATGGCAAAACCACCAAAATAGCACACTATATAGTGGATAGGGTACAATTTTGGACATAACATGTTTCTAACAAGTACTTCCCTAACTAGTGGATATCTTTTATCTGGCAGTTAATGTAGATCTACATTTGTATCCCCTACCAGTAAAGCTTGCAGCTATTCTCCTACCTTTGGTGGTACATAAAACTCAAGTAGGAACTTCTCGCCACCTTCCGAGTTGCTTCTTGTCTTCCTGAGCAGCAACCTGCACTTCTGCCACTGTGCAGTGCCCATACAGTTAGTATCATCTGCCACCATGTAGCGCAGAGTGCCCTCCCGCTGGATCTCCAGGAGCTCAACACGGTGACCCTGCAAGCCCCGTGCCAACCTCAGCTTCTGGCTCCAATGCTCATGTCCACCTGCCTCAGCTCCATTTGACTTCCTGACACCAGTGCCCACTGTGTCTAGCTCAGGAGGTGCCCGGCGTTGCCAGATCTCCCTCACCCCGTCTACCACACACAGGCTCATGTTCCTCAATGAGAAGCCCTTCTTGAAACGGGCCTTAGAGTGACCCATGGAAACATCCTCAGAGCTTCGTGACTGGCCCAGTGCCGTCACCCTGTGTCCATGGAGAGTGGAGCTTGCAGAGGCTCCACCCCCTCCACTGTCCATGCTGTCCAGTGATTCGCTGGAGGCACCTGTGTCTTTCCGTCGCTGGTAGAGCTCGTGGTTGTAGGAGGGAAGCGGGCAGCCCTGAATCCCTGCAAAGGGCGCAATTGCGTACTTGGGTGCTAAGGAAGCACCAGGTGAGCCGGGTTGATGTGCCCGATTTAGGGCAGCAGCAAAGCAGTCCAGGAAGTGTCGAGCAAAGTGACGTGAGAAGCTGGCATCAGCTCCGGGTGCGTTGTAGCATGGGTTCTCTGTGACAAATTGACGGAACTTGTGGGCGAAGTCGGAAGCAGAGGCACGGGCATGCAACTCACAGAACTCCTTCCAGTCGGGCAGCGGGCACGAGGAGAGCTCCGGGCTGCCGGGCGCCCCTTCACCATTCATCCCTGAGCCATGCCAACGCCCTGGCAGTGCACTGCGGGACAGAAAGAGGAAAAACGGGTCAGACATCCTGCCGTACAAGAGGAGGACAAGGAGAATGAAGTACGGAAGAGAAGCGGAATTTGAACAGCGGTTGGTCTTGGGATGGACGAGGCTGACTATTGGTTAGCCATCACTGTGCATGTTTGACAGAATACAAAAGAGAAAGAGAAAGGGTTTGTATAAAATAAAGACTGCTACAGTGTGCTGCTAGTGAAAATGGGTGCCTGGAACTGAACGGAGAAAGACACTGGCCTGCTTTCACGATCAACCAAGGAGGACGGGGAGTGTCTGAGAGCATAAGTGAGAAAAGGTGTGTATGAGTGCCAGGAGGAGAGATGGAACAGGGTTGGTGTGATAGAGAGATGTAAGAGAAAGAAAAGAAAGCCTTGAAAGAACTCAACACACAGAAATTGCATTTGCCTTATCCTAGGTTCCTTCAAGTCTGACCAACTCTGTCTTCTAATATACATGAGCAAGAACAAGTGATGCAGAAATAATCCCCTGGCCTACTTTCTCCCAGTTTGAGTGAGAATGAAGAATGTGTTGAGGAGCAGAGGTGTGAACCTGCCAGTGCTTTCTTTCCTAAATGAAGCTGACAAGCAGCTACTTCCCAGCCCATTGAGACTGAGACTCATTGAGACTCTCTCTCTCTCTCTCTCTCTCTTTCTCTCTCTCTCTCTCTTTGTCTCTCCATCTCCCACAGGCCTCGCTAAGCTCTCCTGCCAAGCTCATTGTATCACACAAAAGCCCTCTTTGTGGTTTTGTGGTGTCAAGAAAAACCAACACATTCTATTATCGCCAACCAGCATCAAGCTTTTCTCTGTCATCTCCCTCAGTATTTTTCCCCCTTCTCTTTTTCTCTCCGCTCTATTGAAAGAACTCTTCTATGCAATTTATATCATTTGAGTCCCCCCCCACCCCACTATATTTTCCCACCCTTTGGCATTATTCTCTCCTTTTCAGCTTCACTTTTGTGGAGAATGCAGCCAAGACCAAACCGGACCCCATTTATCATGTCGTCACGTGCGTGTTCCAAATGCTGCTTTATTTTTAGTCTGCTTTTGCGATGCGTCCAATGTGCTCAGCTCACTTCCAAGTAGGGTTTCTCACAGGAGTTCACAAGCAATGCTAACTTCCAAACCACTCTCAACAAAAGCTGTGGCTTGGAATCTGGTAATGCCATGAGGGGTGAGTGTAACTGTTGTACACATTTAAATATATGCTACAATTCAGATGTTACACAATGAAATTCAAAATGAACAACTTTTCAAGTATTACATTTTGGTTTTCAAGGACAACATGACAATGCCTCTATTTCTAGCCCGACTTTCCCTTTTAAGTCATCCCGATTTATTACATTATACAGACAGGAAAAATATATAAACTAGGTCAGTAGCAGCCAGGTGCATTTGTTTGGTCTACAAGCTGATTTCTGCTTTCTGAACAGGCTTCTGGACTCGGAATCCTTCAACTGGTTGGAAAAACACTTCGGATCGTGAAAAGGCCATGAACAGTTTGTAGAAGCCACTCTCCTGATGGAAACGTCCAAATGGACCGCTCAACCTTCACAACTATTGGTCAGTAATGACGTATGGAGGAAGCTGGTTGGGGGAGGGGGTTGGTTGATTGGAGCTTTGACTTTGCCACTGTGAAGAGAAGCCATGATATAACTCTCCTCCTAGCACATCAAGCAGTTACCTCAAGGTTAAATATGTTGAGAGAAAATAAACATGCTAGAACAACTGGTCTCTTAGCCAAAACTTTGCCCAAAAACTTGCTGATTTTTTTTGTTGAGGGTGCAGTTACGATGTGCTACAATGGAATTTTGGTTAGAAGAGGATAATAATTATAATTTTCCATAGACTGTGATAATGCTATTAGACTAACTATTAAGCACACATTATTATATTACATTGGCTACCACTTTCTAACAGTATCTAGACAACCAAAATTGGGACTGGGCGTGCTAGCACACTGGAGCTTTTACTTGCCTGGTGGGCTAGCTAATGTTTTTATGATTTGTCCACCTCTGCAATATATATTTAAATCCACAAGTTACATACTTCCTCTTGGTTGATACTGGATGTACAATCCTCAAGCCATGATAGCGTGAATCTATCAAAGTATTTTACTTACCTCTTTTTAATTTAGAATAGCGTAGCAGTTTCTTACGGCGCGTACACAAAAGAATAATAATGGCGCTAGAGAAGTTTGTTTCGAGATGTTCTCAGCTGCATTAATGATAAAGCACAAGAATTTTGTTCTGATCAATGGTTGTGGTGGTGGTGTAGAATTGGCTTCGATGCCAATTGATGATCGATGAAATGATGGTAATAATAAGTAATACCTTTTGATAATTAATTCATTAATGATGATGTGCCTCCTATTCAATATCTTTTAGAGCATTTTAAGCAACGAAAGGTAACAAGGCTTTCCATTATTTACCTTTTAAAACTCCAAGAGCCTCAAATACTTGTCAAGTACCTTGACAATGGAAGTGACCAGTGACAAACGATGAAAAGTGGCATACGTTAAATAAAAATAGACAAACTACACTGAATACAAATCCTGGAAACTGTAGCGGATTCCTTTAAAGAGCACTCCATTCAAAATCTATCACCTCTTACTTTATCGCACACTTCCTGTTTGAATTTCCAGTAACTTCCTGTTTACTTCCTATTCACTAGCACTAGCTTTCAGTCTATTGTCCAGAATTAGCATCAACACAGATTTTAAATGTAGTTACCGACATGTTTACATCCAGATATGCTTGAAATGGCAACCCCAACCCTCATCCAGCCAAGTGAAGTAGGGATGGAAATGTGACCATTTTCAGAATGTTAGCATAAAGCTAAAGCTAGGCTCCTCTTCAGATTAGGAAGGACATGGACAAAAAGAAATGTCACGTAAAAATGTGACTAGCAGGCATTTAACATAACCCCATTTGCGTAAGCTCTAGCGTGCTTTGACTTCCTTGACCAGAATTCATTCAATAGTATTTTCTAAATGAAAGGTTTGTAATGATTTCCTTAAAGTAGCAGGCTATCTAAAAAGAAACCGACATGGCTACAGATCACTGAAAATGGATAAATGGATAATATTATACCTGCTTCGCATCAGCACACTGGCTGTTTCATTTAGAATTGAGCTCATGCTTTAGTTTTGGATTTTAAATCTATAAAAATGCCTGACAGACTGCTCCGTATTGAGTTTTTACGAGCAGCAGTACTGGTGTAATGAAAGTCTCAAGGGTAAAACACAAGAACAAAGGAGAAAATGTGGGGCTCAGTGTCGACTAGCGGTCTAAAGTGGGCTGAGTATGACAAATTGTCTTCATTGATTCTGTTAAAAGAGAAGGAGAGGACACACAGACACTCAGGTGTGTGTACAGAACGTCCAGACTTTCTCACTGCAAACTGCCATGAATCTGTAAGCCGAGACGACAAGCGTGTAAGAGAATGCTTCTGTGTATACGCTGAATTTAGCTCCTTCAATAGTCATGCTCAACACTGAACCCTTAAAGTCCCAGGAACCATTAGTGGGTCCAGATTTACTTCCTCACTCCCGTAACTGGATACCAGTTCTATTAGATCCACTGTACAGTAGTTACTGACACTACAAGTAGAAACAACAATTTTGGTCATGTCAGTCATTCCCCCCCCCCCACTCAGATCTCTGGATAAATGAATAAATCTATAACATGGCTTCTCTTAAATTGTAGCAATAAGAAATTCAACAAAAAATGTTTACTTCACTGTTTTTGTCTGCTCTTACCAATTTTAAAGAAGGCTTAAGCTCCGCCTACTTGGCACAATCCCATAATACACCTAAAAAAATCTCCTGCTTTTCTGTAGAATGTCAACTTACTGGATGTGTCGTCAAGATATACATGTAAAGATTCCCTTTATACACTTTCGAAATCCCACTAAATAGAGTGAAACTCATTAAACTACTTTGTATTTTGAAAACTTATTTTTAATTGCCAAATGTACAATTCTTTAAATTAATTTAAGACTTTTTTAGATGACCTGCATTCTAGAAATTTGATATATTCTTTCCTATCCCTAATACATACTGTAGGAATTTCACAAAATGTTGATTATTGTTGGATTTATACTTAAAATGGCACAAAATGTATATTTTTTTTATAACAGTGTATGATGTTTTCTTTGTTAAACAATAAAGAAATTATATTTCAACAAATTGTGTCTTTGCCTTGACAGTCTAATTATTTTAATTCAAACAACTTCAAAAGACTAGCTTTTTGGTTTCATCAAGTGTGAAATGTGTGCACATTTAATTAGGTCAAGCAAAACTTTAATAAAAAAAAATCTGCAAGAATTTTTGCAATCACTTTACACACATGCGGTACACTACCTCAGGTTGTTAGCAACGTAGCACTTACGTCTAACATAAATTGTTTTTTTTTTTAAAAAGGGAAAGTGTCAAATCAAATCATTCTAGTGACAATAATATATTGTTTACAGATTACAGAACGTGATTCATACCATTCTCACAATTTTGCTTTTGCTCATTTGTGTGTGGTTCCCATGCCAACAGCGGCATGTGCTACTGTTGTTTTGGTTCTAGTCTCCACCCTCATCTTTTCATTGGTTAACTCCCTAATTTTGTTCACCTAGTTTCCCTTATTACTTTTCTTCTCTTCTTTATTTTTGCCCCGAGCCTTTCTGCAGTATTTTTTAACTTTTCTTTTTTCATGTTTCCTAGATTTCATACGTGCTTGCTCTCTCGATTATTATAATATGATTTCCTGAATTTCATTTGCCTGCGATCTGACCTCTGCGAGAGACTGACAATGATTTTTGAACACATTCACATCCTGCATTTATTACAATACAATACTTCATAATTAACTGTAGTGTACATTGATATTTTAATACTACAGAGGTGAGGGCCTAGGTAAAGGAAATGATGAGGTTTGGCCAGGTTGCCAGAAACCCAAAAAATACATTCAAGCATTTAGGTTTAACAAAACACCCGATGCTTATACATTTTAACAAAGGCAAAAATCCTTACAGCCCAGTTTGTTCGAGAGAAAGACAGAGAGATCCCGTGTTGTAAAAGCGTTCATGATGACTCATCATCTCCCCAGCCAACCAGAGGGAATTCTGGGATACACTTCCCCATTACAAGACATTTATGAGAGTGAGACAGAGTGAGACAGAGAGAGTGCCCTACGCTATACCGCAGAGCAGCTCGCATTAATAACCATAAGCCTTCCCTGAGGAGCTCTCAGACCTACAAGGTATATGAATGAGGAGGCTCGTATTAGACATACCTGCACATCATTAATGATCCTGCTTTTAGTTTAACTTAAAGATGGTGTGCAGTTTAAACAAGACATTAAATAACAAAATTGTAACGAAGTAGGATATAACTGAGATACATAAACCATCAGGCGTACACCTTTTGAACCTGTATTAGACCATAAGGACAAAGAGTTTTTAAGGTTCATTACATTCATGTTCCCTCATACCCAGAGTTCCTTGGGATAGGCTCCAGACTCCCCTGTGACCCTGTGTAGGATAAGCAGTACAGAAAATGGGTGGATGAACTGTTAATGTGTAGTTTTTCTGATACAAAACTAGACATTTTGCTAAAGGACACATAAATACTGATGTTCATTAATGTGTATTGTCCCTGTTAAATCCATCCATCTATTCATTTTCCATACCACCTATCCTACACAGGGTTGTTGGGGAGCCTGGAGCCTATCCCAGGGAACTCGGGGACACTCTGGACATGGTGGCAACCCATCACACGGCACAATTTGGTGATGTCAATCAGCCACCAAACGCATGTCTTTGGACTGGGGAAGGAAACCGGAGTACCCGGAGAAAGCCCCCGAAGCACGAAGAGAACATGCACACTCCACACACACAGGGCGGAGGCGGGATTTGAACCCCCTACCCTGGAGGTGCGAGGCTAACCCGTAAGAAAATAAGAAAGAAAGAAAATTTGCCCTGTAAAAATTATCATGCCTGCATTAAATGAGAAAAAAAAAAAGTTTAAAAAAAAGTTAGCCACTGTAGCTTTTGAAACCGTTTGAATATTTTAAGATATTTTAATTGCTTTCGTTTTAATTTTAATTGATCATTAAATTGATCATTTAATTGCTCGTTATGTTTTATTTCAAATGCCTTTTATTAATAGTTTTTTTGTACATGTATTGTTCACCTTCTATATATAAATTAAATGATTCTTCGTATTATTATTATTATTATTATTCTTACTACACTTAGTCCAAGTAATCTGTTTGAGACTACATATAATACTAAGCTGGCATTTCTCTCAGTAGGAACGAAGGGATGAAAAGGCAAAACGACAGTCTTACTTTACGTCTCATTATCAATGTGACAACATACGTGTATGGTATTGTAAAATAAGAATGAAATGTGAAACGCTTATACTGTTAACATTATGTCCTACTAGTACAGATAACATCACAGGAAATGTGGTCTTTCATATAAAATGTAAAAACCACATCATTTTTACAGCGTGTCAGTTTACACAGTGATATACTGAACATGTTGTTGGGTCGTGTATTTATCATACTGTTATAGAGTTCCACATACAGGAACTATTTAACGCTCTATACACAGCAGCTTGTAATAAACTAGCCTGAAAAAAACAACAGGTTTGAAGGACGGCCGTGTTCAGAATGACCTTACTGTGAGGTCGGCGCTTAACAAGATCAGTGTGGTGTCAACAGGACCTCTGAGGAGTTACACACACACACACACACACGTAAACTCATACTGAACACACTGCACTCCATGTGTCATAAAACAGAATCGTCTTATAGCATAGCAATTTAACATTGATTACAATTTTTATATATTAATAAACAACATTTATCCATTTATAGTTACGTTTAATGTTGTATGTTGTATATATGTATATATTTTTTCCAATAGCCTTTAAGAACGCCTTTGCCAAAAGAGGAATGTATTGAAATCATTCTCATGGCTGGATCAGGAAGCTGCCGCAACGTTGTGATGGACTTTAACATGAAACGTATCGCGCAACAACACTGTTGCCAAACTTAACAAATTTAAAAAGACCAGAAGTGCTGCGGACCGACCGAGAAGTGGACGTCCACGAACATCCACTCATCCATCCATCCATATTCTGTACCGCTTATCCTACACAGGGTCGTGGAGAGCCTGGAGCCTATCCCAGGGGACTCGGGGCACAAGGCTGAGGACACCCTTGACAGGGTGCCAACCCATCGCAGGGCACAATCACACACCCATTCACACACTACGTACAATTTAGAGATGCCAATCAGCATAAAATGCATGGCTTTGGACTCGGGTAGGAAACAGAAGTACCTGGAGGAAACCCCCGAAGCATGGGGAGAACATGCAAACTCCACACACACACAGGGCGGAGGCAAACCCCCAACCATGGAGGTGCGAGGAAAACGTGCTAACCTCTAAGCCACCATGCTGTACATTTAATGTTGGGGAACAGCCAAGAAAACAGGTATCAATTATACAGTATAAAGCAGCTATAATCCATTCTTCGCTTTTCCAGCCTCTCTGTTATTCCTGTCAAGATACTTGAAGTCACAACTTTACCTCTAAAGCACTCGAGACCCCTTCCATAAATGTTAAAGAAATGTCTTCTCAAAAAAAACCTCACCATATCAATAATGACACTTTTTTATTTTATTTTAAATCTGTTTATGTAGAAGTCCCTGTATCAGCTATTAGTAAGTAAATAAGTAAGGCTTTATTTATATAGCACTTTATAAAGCAATGTTTTCAAACTGCGTTACTGATGACATACATGCATGTGACAGTACATACAGGAAAATATAATCAGTAGTAAGAAATAAAATTGAATAAAAGAAATAAAAGACAATAAGCAAAAAAAATGAAATAAAATAAATAAAAGGATACAAATACATCAAATATGGAAATGAAATGCTTTGAGGAAACGCCCCAGTGAACAAATGAGATACTTTTTAAAAGTGCTAGTATATAGAATGGTATAGAATATAATATAGAATACAATAATGAATTAGAACAAGCACATTAAGATAAACCTGTGCCTTGCCTTGCAGCTGAATTACTCAGCTCTGATAATCCTATATGTACACCATAAATGGGGCCAGTAGTGGCTCTGGCTCAGCTCAGCGGTTAATATTCTGCGCTTGTGAGCCGAAGGTGTAAATCCCAGTACTGCCAGAGAGCCACTGTTAGTTCCTTAAGAAAAATCCTTAACTGTCGACTGCTCAGCTACATGCTTGGCCTGGATTCTGTAGTATTTGTAAGTTGCTATAATGACTGTGATTAATAAATAAATGTAACTGTAAGAAAAAACAGTGTAACTGCTGTGACAACACTGTCGATTGATCGGAGTCTGAGAAAGTCGTCCTGTGTCACAGAAACGGAAATGGGAACGTCAGCGACTCTGTGTTTATCAGAAACTCTATATCTGCTCAGCCAACTTTCCATGAACACCAGAAATAGGTTGTATGAGCAGGATTTTTTATTTGTGCATCAATATATTTTGCCTTTTTACAAACGCATGTATGGCTGGATCACAAATCGATCATTTGAGATGGAAGAATTCTGTCTAACAACAGAATCGTTGATCTGAACTCTCCCTGAAGCTGCACATAAAGCTGATGCTTACCCTGAGGACGATGTCATGGAGATCAGAGAGTAGTTGAAGTCTTGTATGACTGAATATAATAACTGCCTTGGAGCGTCGCCGAGAGTGGGTAGACTTTACTAGAAGGACTTTGGTTGTAGTCAGTGAATGGTATTTAGAGGAGTATGAATGGCGTTTGAGTTCGAGTCATAATATCGGCCCTTAATATTAAATCTAGCTAATTCAAACGAAAAGTGACACACCGATCCAATACCGAGTATCAGTGTCAGGTCCGATTATGGCCCGAGACGCTGGACTGGCATCTAATCTGATCCACTGATGTATTTTAAGCCATGACTGTGCAATTTTAACTGACACAACACAGATCATGCGTGTGAATGCAGGACATAAATTGCCTTAATGCATGTTGCATTACACCTGCGGTCTGCTTGGTTGGCATGGTTACTGAGAGCATGTCAGGAATTGATTGATATCACGTATCAGGCAATAATTAGAGCTTTGATATCAATAGCAAATAGAAGAGGATAAATGGGATCAACGCATTATTACAAATCAACAATTTAAAAAAATAATAAAATACTACTACTACTACTACTACTACTACTACTACTATTATTACTGATGCTACTACTACTACTATTACTGATGCTTCTACTACTACTTCTATTATTACTACTACTACTACTACTACTATTACTGATGCTACTACTATTATTACTACTACTACTATTACTGATACTACTACTACTACTACTACTACTACTATTACTACTACTACTATTACTGATACTACTACTACTACTACTACTACTACTACTATTACTACTACTACTACTACTACTATTACTACTATTATTACTACTACTACTACTATTACTGATACTACTACTACTACTACTACTACTACTACTACTATTACTACTACTAATAATAATCATCATCATCATCATCATCTGTAACTGATGAATGTGTGTCCCAGAGTATCCGTTAGCTGATAAATACAGATTTTTGACCGTTACAAATTCCCAATGTCCAATATTTTCTAAACAAATCACAGAAAATAGTCATAAAAATGAAGAGAAACAAATTAGTGTGGGAAATTATACGGTATTCCTTATTTTAATATTTCTTTTTAAATGAAAATATATATGGCAAACAGTAGTTTTATTAAACGCTAATTCCACGACTGCCATTTGTTATTTTGAATAGTGTGGAAAAGAAAATGTAATAAATAAACTTGTACTGAAAACGAATGAACAAATGAATGAATGATAACTACAGTACGTAAGCAATAAAAATCTATATACTGCGAAGACAGACGGCTTCTTCTCAACACAAGGTCCAAATAAGTGGCTAAAATAGATTTTTCAACCACTTTTTTGCTAGCTAAGCAACATGAAAAGAGAAAAGAGGAAGAAAGAACGAAAACCTGCCAGCTCTGAGGAAGATCTTGCGAGCAGAGCATATGATCACTGTCTCTCGAGTTTACTGAGACTGGAGATAACAGAACGTTGTCTGATCTAAAAGCAGAAGCTTTGACATCAGAGCCGTTGACATCAGGAATCTGAGGATGTTATTTCATCATAACTTGGGTTAGTTCATTTTCAGGAACACACGAAAGACGTGAGCAGTGAAAGGGGTTTTGAAAATTAGCGTTGAAAAAGTGTACTACTAAAAAAAAAACAAAAAAAAAACACTAAGAACGAATCGGTGGCCCGAAAGGAAATATCAATTTTACTGACGTCTATAGCATTCTAAATACAAGCTACATGTGAAAGCTCCAGTGTGCTGCCCAGTCCAATGTCCTGTTTGCCTGGACCCCTAACTGACTAGGCTTAAAAAATAACGTAACGTAATAGTATTGCAAGCTATTGTATATATACAATAGTATAGTAATAGTAATAGTATAGTTAGCTATTATATCTAATATAAATTCCTGTCAGACATTAACCCATTCTTAGAAAGTGTCTAAGTGTGTTTGTACCCTTGTTTAACTGTGACGTGGTTGTGTATCGTAACCAGCAGAGATATATGACAGTCGATGTTACGCGGTTCTGTCAGTGTTTCCACAAGTTCTTGATTCTGAAAAGATCACCGTCTGTCATCCGTGAATCCAAATGAATCTGCCTAGTTAAAGCAAGAGAGGGTTAAGGGCCTTGCTCAAGGGCCCAACAATGACAGTGCTGGGGCTTGAACCCCCAACCTTCTGATCAGTACCGCAGAGCATTTAATCATTGAGCCACCATTGCGCCAAATAATGCCTAAAAAATGGTAGCTAACATAGCGTAATAGTATTGCAAGCTACTTAGCTTGTGGTGTACTTACAGCATCGAGACATGTTGCATCGTAGTGAAGCGTATTTTCTTTAAAATTACACACCACATAAAGATGTCTGTTTTTCAAAAATCAGTAGCGACTAGTGGGGTTTTTTTTTTTCTTTCTCCATCACAAATTCTTCCGCTCTGTGCATGGAGCGCTCCGCAGAGTGGCCAACTCTGTTCATGTTTTTGTTCTGATTCTCCACATGCGTTGTTGTTGTTGTTTACACCGTCATGTGTATTTTGTTTTGAGTTTGTGTCTGGGCTCCTCCCCGTCTTGTGATCGGTGTAGGTCTTAACTGGTCTCACCCGTTTGGCTTTGGCTGAATGTGTGTCGTGATGATGTGACGTGACGCGTCTCGGCCCGAATCTGCGGAAAATCTGCGGTAATTTTGTAAAAAATTGCGAGCTCCGACGAGTACTGCGGAGTTTTCTTGATTTGTGTGTTCATTTCTCGTCCCAGGTGCCGGGGCTAGCGATTTGCTAGAATAAATATTGATAATAAAAACATATAGGCTATTTCTTGTACTACATGAAATTGTGCTGTGTATAGATACTGAAAGATTTGACAATGGATAGTAAAATATGTTGCCAAGTCAGGCGTATTAACCTCTACGGTTATTCATTTTCTCACGCAATGCATCAGAAAAATCCTAAATCGGTTTGTATATTGGTAAAACCTAACCATAGTTCATTTAAAATGTTTGCTAGTTTCCTGAGCTCCAGTTTGTTTTAGTGGGAAAAGGGGTTACACTTGGGATAGTTGGTATAGAAACATTTCTTTTGCTTCCTAAAACCTTTTTCTGACAAAAGAAATCTCAGTTAAACCTTTTGGTATTTGAACTCACGACTTTTCAGGCCCCAGCACAGAAGCTGTATATGTTGTGCGAGATGTTAAGAGTTTATGCAGCTGCTGCTGTGTGTGATTTATAGCGTACAGCGCGGTGATCTGGGAATTTTCACAGCCGGGGCATAAGGAAAATCTATCGCTCCAGTTTACATGTATAAACAATCAATGAGAGAACAGGAAGAAGGAGAGAGGCATGTTTTTATACTTGATCACGGCTGCTGAAACAGTTTGTGTGTGTGTGTGTGTGTGTGCGTGTGTGTGTGTGTGTGTGTGTGTGTGTAAGCAGAGCCCTCCGGGTCGTGCGGGTGAAAGAGTGGAAGAGGGGGGT
>JANDJT010000103.1:4035863-4049741 GCA_024331685.1 Stegophilus panzeri | reverse complement strand
ATATATACACACACACACACACACACACACACACACATACATACATATATATACATATTATATATATAAAAATGTAATCGGTTTATTATTAGGATTAGATTATGATCCATTACAGTCCATTAAGGATTTCGAGGAGCTTTTTTGGGATTGTTGCACCTAAAAATATTTGATTTTGTGCCTTTTTTTTGTTTTGTTTTAATAATACCAGTTAAAGAGTAAAAAAATAAAACAAAACTGGAGATAAATGAATTGTTGCCATACGGCAACACCATGCAGTAAAGGGTTAATGTGATACCATGTTGAAACATTTAAAGTGTTTTCTGTTTTATAAGCATTTCTGCCTTGTTAAAAGATACGCCTAGTCTCTTTATTTCAGGCTCCTGTTTATTTATTTTTAAAAAATAAATCCCCAGCCCTGAAATTAGCTCCGCCCCCCAGTCACCAATTTCCCTTTAAAGACAACTCATTTGACATTTTACTCATTTAGCAGATTCTTTTTTTTGTGCAGAGGGCACAGTTTAAGACGAGTTTAAGATGAAAGATTACAGAGCGTATATAGAGCTAGATATAGATCCTCCATTTTAATATATTAACGTGCAAAGCTTTATTTAAAAAATCCCCCCCAAAAATAAAATAATAACCACGATCGACCCGTTGTAGATGCTCGACAGTTTTATTAGGTTAATAAGAAGAGAAAAAGCAAAACAGAGACGTGCCAATTCGAACAGGAAACGGAGGATGCTCACATATGTATTACACAATCTAGATCATAACATGATGTACCGTGTTGAACAAAACACAATGAGATGATCAGATGATCTGTAAACAACACGGTCAGATCTTCCATACTTCCATACCAACCAACTCGCTTTTGAGCTCCACGAACACAATAAAACGTTAACACACCCTGAACCCTGGGTTTAACTTTCCACAACCTTAATATATTTATTCATTTCTACTCTACTGATTAGGCTTCTACGTAGAATTTAAATAGAGATCATAGTAACCCCAAACCCTGTTAATGATTTAAATGGTTTGGGGTTCAAATGACAATAATTTTTTTATTTTTAAAGCATATAATAATGCTAAATGTTTTAAAGATAATATGATATATATATATGAACTTAACTAAATGTAAAATTTAATCACCTACTAATCATTTCACGTTCCTCGAGAAGAAAAAGAAAGAAAGAAAGAAAGAAAGAAGAGTTCCAACATAAACCGGTCCCCACTGTAAAGTCAAGCAGAATTATTCAGGTTTTCTTTGATTAGAGTTATGAACCAGCTCGCATGCACAGGCACAGAAATGCTCCTTTATACTGATCTCTACTGTATAATAATATAATCGTTAGGAATTTTGGATGAGTCTCTAGACGCTAACAAACCAAGTGCACCCTCTAGTGGTGTGATCGGGCTTTGCTTGGAAATCCAAAGCGAAATACGAAAGCGTTTGTGCCAGGTTGTGTCTGAATAACATTGTTTTTAGGACATATGGTACTAATTTAGAGTACGAAGTTATAGTCATGTATTTGAGCGAAAGAGTAGAGAGATAATGAAGACCGTCAGCTTTCGCGGTCACGCTGCTTCACTGCCACATTTCGGCATTGTCGCCGTTCTCGTGGAAACGGTGCAGGTGGTCCGAGTACCTGCAACGTGGACAGTGACACGGAGAGGAAGAAGAAGAAGGAAAGACATTGATCAGAGATGACAATAATAAAACCCGAACAAGCAGCGTGTCATGGAAACGTGTGGCAGTCTGGGATCAAATCATTTCATCTGCTGGTTACACTCACTACGTTTACATGCACATCAATATTCCGATATTAATCAGATTTTGGAAATGTTCTAATATTCCCAACCCCTGGAATATTCCTGCTTTAATCGGAAATTAATCGGAGTATTATTACTATTAACAATACATAAAAATAATTACAATTATTAACTATGCATGTGTGTGTGTGTGTGTGTGTGTGTGTGTGTGTGTGTGTGTGTGTGTGTGTGTCAGGAAGCACTCACTTCTTAGCACAGTATGCAGCACAGTCACGGCCAATACTCTCGCTCCAGGCTGTTTTATAGAGAACCTGAAACGCACAAATTATCACATATCAATATATATGATTTATTATTATACATATCACTTAACTCTTACGCTTTTCTCATTTGTAAGGTAAAGCTGGTAGAAAGAATCCGTTCACGTCTGTTGCGATTTGCCTTTCAAAACAGTACAAATATAGCAGTCAAGGCTTCTATGTAGCAATAACATTCTTTAAAAGTATAACAACATGCACACAACCGCTCCGTCTAGACACAACAACGTCTAGACGATGCGCCCGGCATCGACCTTGCGCTAGAAATTATAGCGTATGAAAAATTTATGAAGTGCGTGTGACCCAAAATCATCCCTGTGTCCCGACCAGCACACTCCCCGTCCTAAACAGTATCCGAGGTTAGAATTAGCGAGTCCCAAACGGTAGTACGTCGAAACGAGTATCCCGAAGGTATTACTGATGGTCCACTATTTTTTCGGCCGATCTCGTCCAGGATGCATTTTAGAGAGGTGTAAATGAAATAAACAAATCAAGAGAACGATAAACTGAATGATATCATTCATGAGAAATAATGAATGAAGAATAGCTGAAAAGCAACGAGGAGTTTATTGTTTGCGGTGAACGTTCTCTTCCGTTACACATGACGTGTTCGTTAGCATGTCCCGGTACTTGCATACTCTTTTTATATGTATGTAGTTTTTATTCACAAAAACAGTACGTACTTTTCGTACATAGTATAAAAGTACGCCTACTGGGACGCAGGGCACGTTTCCTAATGATCCAGACTTACACTTTCCTTTTACTGAACGAATGATTAGCAAGCTAGCAAAGATTGCTAAGAATAGGACGCACATTTCATAGCGGTAAGCTCGAAAGACTAACATTTTTAAAAGTTATTTTTTCTCATACATCCTAACCTAACATTCTGAGAGAAAAACAACAACAAAAAAAATAAACAAACCGAAACCTAACGCACAATCTGAAGTAAACAGAAACGTCAGCTGTCTTGCTAGCAAACGTAACACTAGCTGTGCTTCTTTCTAGCTAGTTGAAATCTAGCAGCTATTCAGTTTATAGTTTTGCTCTTTTCATGGTCTGACAAAACATATATATATATATATATATATATATATATATATTTCAAATCCTTAAATCAGCTCATGTTTACGGTTATTGACTCACCTCAGAATGATCATCAGACCTAACGCTAGCCTACTGTAATAAAGGAATCATAAACAATAGCAAGCAGTCACACTGATGTAATACTCCGTGAGTAATTAATTACTACAGATATTTTAAGAACCGAATCAAATATGCTATAAATGATCCATAATTATATGAACGGATCAACCCATGGTGCTTGCTCGTAACTTCGTAGCTACGTTCTTTTCAATATTTTGACGTATGTGATACACAGTTCTAGTTGAAGAGTGTAGTCAACAAGGGAATGGTACGTAGTGTAAGAGTAGCCCTTTACCAGAAACACCAGGCAGTGGAGGAAGAGCGTGTAGAAGAAAGCAATAGTCCTGGCCATCTTGTTGGACAGGATGACGCGACCCTGGAATACAGATGCACCGATTATCAGCCATTTTGATTTCTATACTGCACCCATAGCACATATTGTGTTTATTTACGTATAAAACTGTACGGTTAAAGAGATTTCCTGATAAAGAAGGCCAAATCTCTACATCTACTGTGTAAATGTAAAGGCTTTTGAGTGAAGAAGGCACAAAAAAAATACACTTCACAGTAACATTATATCGACACGACAGAATCACAAACAGACTTCCGTTATAAACAGGGTTGCCAGATCCACACAGATTGAGACCGAGGTGTCATATACAATGAAAACAAGACAACAGGATAAACTTTTGGTACTAGAAGTGTGTTCAAAATAGCAATGGCATCCCTGGGGTACACCAATTAGATGTGATCTTTAGTACAGTGTGTGTGTGTGTGTGTGTGTGTGGCTAGTGTATGTGTGAGACACACAAAGCTGAGGGTGGCCTTGTCCCATGGGCTGAGGCTCAGGTATCGTCTCTGGCGCTCCTGAAGACAAAAAAAAATGAACAAGATGACAAGACGTGTTAACAGGAAGCTAACCTCTGTAGTGACGTCATTTAAACACGTCGATTTTCAGAGGGAGTCTGTTCTTACCTTCCTGCTGAAGGAGGCAAAGGGGTCGAGTCTCTCCTCGTACTGCGAAGAGTAGCGCATCACGGTGTCATCACTGCCTCCACTCTACACACACACACACACACACACACACACGATCAGCTTCATCACTGAACTTAATCACAAGCTTATGCCTAGGAGTACTAGGAGTGTGATGTTCACGCATGCTCCTCCGAAGCTCCTGAAGCCATCCAAAGGAATCTTTTTTTAACCGCTGCCTCACAGGACAGCGTAACACACTCAGAGGAGAAGAATTAGCGCTATCTGTCCTCTTACGCATACGAGTGTTCACAGATGGCCATAACTGCCTAGCGTCTCTCTGACTGACACGAGGAAGAGAGTAACGCAGTCATGACATCCCTCCCACCCAGACTGCACGGACTTCTGGAGATCATCTGGATTCAAACTCGCGATAATAGAGGTGAACACTGATCTACCTCTCAGGAGCTTGAGCATGAGTTTAACCCCGTCAGTTAAGCCGCATCTGCTGTGGATCGTAGATCTGACCCAGCTGCAGGAAGTTGTGTGAGTGTTGACTCGGGATTTAGTGAGATGCCTGAGTTGCGGGGTCTGAGGACTCACTCTGGTCGGGTAACTCTGCAGGAACTTGATCTTCTCATACAGTTTGATGTTGTCAGCGCGCAGACTGTCCAGCTCCGACTGCAGGACCTGCAGGGTCTGCTGCAGAGAACGACCCTCCTGAGAGACACGGGGGAATGAGAGACAGCGTCAAAGATACAGAACGATCCCAGACACACAGAGACATATAGATAAGACAGTAGAAAGTAGAATGAAAGAAAACAAACAGAGAGAGAGAGAGAGAGAGAGAGAGAGAGAGAGAGACACACACATAAACAGAAGAAACAACAATAGAGACCAATGAACAGAAAGAAAGAAAGAGAGAGAACAGAAAGACAGAGGAGAAAAAAGAAACGAGGGTTTTTGTGATTAAAGAGTGATTAAATATTCTGTAGATTGTATTATAGGATATAGAGTCTATAGAATTCTAGTGGACTTGAGGTATAAGGGAACGAGTGAATTTAAAGTATAAGGTCACTAGTGAACTTCATGAATAAGGGCACGAGTGTAAGGGCACTTACAGCCTCCAGTTCCTGGTTGCGAGCTCGGAATCTCTCTCTCTGGCTGGAAATGATGGACAGCAAAGAGTCCATCTGACCCTGAGGAAGCTCAGCCTGAGAAGAACCACCCACTCCTGCACACACACACACACACACAGAGGTTTATTCAGACTGTCTCAGATCCACATGGTGCAGAGTGTGTAATTTATATGCGTTACCTGTGAACAGAGCCGTGGCCTCTTTAATAGGCTCAGGGATTCGCTCCATGCCGCTCAGGTCCGCCCCCTAGTGGACACAAATCACAAGCTTCAGCACTTGTGTCGCGTCAACGTCACTCGACGCCACCATTTCACATTTCATTTCACTACTATCTCCCTTTCCCTGCTGGAGTCCCCGCTTGCACTCTGAGCAGCCCGTGTGGTGTACCTCAGCGTCGGGGCGTGACAGGGAGGACATGGTCTGGATGGTGCTCAGGTCGTGCTCCAGTTTGAAGATGAGCTCCTTCTGCTCAGCGCTGGTCTTCACTGCGGCTGAAAACTCCACCTGGAGCGCAGCGTAGCGTCCTGTGTCACACACACGTCATGTTGTGCTCATCACATCATCAAAGCAGTGAATTCAAACAGTCAGATACTTGAAATTTACTTTTCAACCAACAAATCCTTCCTTTATATATATATATATATATATATTACCAAAAAAAGCATTTTCTTGCATAAATCCTAAAATAAAATGTAACGTACCTGTAGCGAGGATCTGTTTTTAATGATTGATTACACAAACACCCGAGGGGAAAAGAGATGGAACAGGTTTCGCTGTGCAGATATCAGCCGAGGAGACACCGAACGTTATTCGTTATGAACTCAATGTTGAGTTTCTTGTTTTATTATTAGTTTAATCGCTATTCGGTACCACGTACGAAACAAGGTGTTTCATGAGGAAAAAACACGAGGTCGCTGCTAAAGCAGTGTTTTATTAAACGCACTTGGAGGGTAAAGCAGTTAAACCAGAAAATAAAACCAATAGTACGGTCTGTAAAGTGTAGCCAGAGGGTCTGAGACTTTTTCATTTAGTTAGTGGTGGAATCCACAGCCACCATTATACTGTACGTTATACTTATTACTGAGTTTGACTCAACATTTGGATTGAATAAAACTTGGGCCTGTAAATACTGTTACTGCAAATCTAATATTCAAGTAGTTGGATGCTCATAAATAAATTTGTCCTGAATCGGTGCATGATCTTTTTGTTCCCCATAGTACAAAACTACCAAGTATATATTTAAGAGCATTTTAAATAAGCCAGTTGTTTATATAATCCAAAATGACAGAATGCGAGTTTTAGGGGAAATGGGGCGAAAGCGAGTTCCAGCGAATGGCAGAGCTCATACTGCATTTCAATAAAACTCTGTAACTTGGAATTTCGGGAAAAAAAAAATGAAGAAAAGTCGAAATTCCTGCTCAGTAACTCTCGGGGCGGTCTCCTCGACCCCCGAGTTCAGCAAGTGACTTCAAATCGACATGGCTGCTCACAGCATCAACAGTAAACCATGTGGTACTTCTTTCATTTTAAACGAGTTATAGTGTATACACTAGTGTTTGCTTTAGATTAATCTACAATGGCTATAAAAAAAAAAAAATAAATAAAATAAAAAAAAGTCTACACACCCCTGTTAAAATGGCACCTTTTTGTCATGTAAAAGAAAAAAAAAGAAAGCAAGATGAATCAGGTCAGAACGTTTCCCCCACCCTCAATGTGAAATTACGAAAAACAATCGGACATTTTAGGGAAAAAATAGGACAAATAAATCATTTACAATAACCTGGCTGCATGGTATCGATCAGGAGAGGGGTATAAAAGAATTTCCAAAACATTACCTGTGCCACTGAACACAGTGAAGATCATCATCAAGAAACAGAGAGCACCACAGTGACATCACGTCCCTCCGAAACTGATAAAAGGACAAGACAGACTTACAGGGAGGCTGCCAAGAGACCTACGGCAACATTAAAGGCGCTGTAGGAACATCTGACGAGTACTGAGTCTGGGCTTTGGGGTAGGGCGGCTAGACGGAAGCCCTTTCTCAAAAAAAACCCATCCAAACGCAAATAAATCACCGTAAACCATGTGGCAGAATGTGTTATAGTCTGATGAGACCAATTCCAAAATTACAAAAAGTGTGTTTGGTCGCACATCACCAAAACCCACTGTGAAGCATGGTGGTGGCAGCGCCAGGCTGATTTTCATTAGCCAGATCTGGGGCTGGAGGGAATCGTGAATAGCTACAAACAGCTACCAGTCGCATACAGCCAAATCAACAAAAGAACGGCTTAACCAAGAGAAGATCAATGGTTTTGAATGACCTATCCAGAGCCCAGACCTGAATCCAACTAAAAGTCTGTGGGGTGACCTGAAGCGGGTTGTGAACAGGACCATGCCCTTATAATCTGACAGATCTAGAACATCTTCGCAAGAAAGAGTGGGGAAAACATTACCAAGTCAAGATGTGCCACACTGATTCACACGGACTCTTCCTCAAAAAGACTGCGTGACGCAAGAAAACCAAAAGGTGCTTCAATAAGGTATTAGTTTAAAGGGTTTGTTTTTCCACTTTGCAATTTCACATTAAAAGGTGGGAAAAGACCTGACACGACCTTCCTTGGTTTCGTTCTTTCACGTCGAAAAAATGTGCTATTTTAACAGGGACGCGATGACCTTTTATATCCGCTGTATAACACTGGTGAAATAAATAAATAAGCGTCCGAAACAAGTAATCAGATCCGTATCGATGCGATATGTGAAATGATGTGATTATAACAGGACTAGAAATTGCTATAGTAACAACTATAGTGTTCGCGTGTTCCTATCCGCCAAAATGTGCGACCGTACGTGTCCTCGTACTTAAAATGTGTGCATCGGAGAAGGGAATAAATAAAGGGACGGACCACGAGCCATCTGTGTTTGTATAAAAGATATTTACTTCAATTATCACACCTAGGGTGCTAGTGAATAATAATAATCATAATAACATTAATAATACATTGTGAAGATTTCTTACAGTGATATTGCTTCTCCATATTGTATAAGGGACTGTCTTACAGTGCTGAGAACAGACTACATGACACACTAAAAAAAATAAAATAAAACTATATATGAGGGGGGAAAAAAAAGAAAGAAAAAAAAAACCTCAACAAAGATCAGAGGAAGAAAGAAAAAAAAAAAAAAAAAAAAGAAGGTGAAATGAAAAATCTCGAACCTGACACGAGGTCGAGGTCCGGAGGTGAGCGGAGAGAGGATAAAGGCAGTACAAGTTTAAAATGCTCATGCAGACTGACGTGACGAGGTCACACTGAAACGCACAAGGTGGAGTTCGGGAAGAGCGCTTATTCTTCTGAAGTGTCACAATAAAAGTCAAGGATCGTGCGTGATTCAGCGGGTCTACGTTCATGGGATTGATTCGTGGGATAGAATCGGTCAATTCGGGTCTATGGCACCAGATCTAGTGGAAAGTATGTGGAACAAAACGCTCACACGGTTATCACTTGTATATATAAAAAATAAAATAAAAATGGAGCAGAACTGAAAGTCAATGAGCATCTTAAACGCTCCACACACACATGACCTAAAGCCTAGTACTGACTCGTGAGTTTGGGGCATGTGTATGTGTGTATATGTGTGTGTGTGTGTGTGTGTGTGTGAGCACCCAAACTGCAGCCAGACTAACAAATCTCGCCTGCGGTCGCACTCTCCTGGATACAAACCTCAGAATTACGGCTGTTTAGTCTCAAAACTTCAATGTGAAGTTACAATTTTGGTGACGACGAGCGAAGTTAAGAGCCGAGACAGATCGAGAGGGTGAGAGAGAAAGCAAAACGCCCCCCCCACCCCACCCCCCAAAAAAACCCCCACACAAAAAAGTATATACACACACATCCTACCATATAAAACCACGTCGAGACACACAGACCTCAACAGAGTCTCGGGGGAACGTCTGACATAATCGTAGTATTTGGCATGATCCGTATCCGTCCCACAAAAAAAAGTCGTGTTTCTCTCCATATCATGATCTGATAAAGTTTGTACATCTCATTACAGATACTATACATAGAAAGTAAGCACGTCAGTATTTTTTTTTTTTTTAATCATCATTTTTGTTATTTTTTTGGACTGTGTGCACGCCTTAAACCCGTTCGTATTCGTAGTGAGTGCTTATCAAATGCTAGTGGACAAAATAAAAACATTTCCCCGTAAGTAATATATGATATACGCGAAGGGGCTTTGAGGCCTCTGGCACTTTTAAGGCTGGGTGTGGGTGTGGCCCCAAATCCCCTGCCCCCTCTTTTTTATTTTTTCGTGGTTTTTTTTTTTTTTTTTTTTTGTGTGTCAGTCCTGATTATAATCCCATCCCAGATAATAAAGTAGTGTCCCAGCTTTCCAAAGCTTCAGCTGAAAAACCGTCCTTTAGTAAAAAGACTAGAAATCTGGCAGGGTGGCTTGAAGTAGTAAAGTGATCAAAGGTGAAGAGCCACAAAATGGCCGATAAGTAGAGTTTGATTTTTTTTTTCTTCTTTTCTTTATGTCTTTTTTTTTTCTTTTTCTTTTTTTTTTTTTAAATACAAATGACTAACTTGTAATCTCTGAAACAACTTCTTACAAAATGCTTTTGTAACCCGGTTTAAGATTATGACCGATGCTTTGATAAAGTTGACCAATTCATGTCCGAGTACAATTTCATCAATGAATCGTCAAATCGACACGGACAAAAATATCATGAATCCAGTTAGCAGCAAAGACTACAATTCCCATCAACCCCCATGATCCGAGGCGAATCTAAATCAACAGGCTATAGCAAATAAACTGGGAATATTTCTTCTCTTTTTCTTTCCAAAACATGTGCATCCTGTACACTTTGGGATTTGGGAATCAACACATTAGTCCTAAAGCTTATTCATATAAAAAAAAAACCGTGTGAGCAAACCGCTTCTACACCGTCGCGCTAATGCTTTAAACGAACGTCGTTAGAAACAAACTAACAAACAAACTTAAAAATCCATAAACATAAACTCTGACCAGCTACACGACTTGGCGTGCGTTCGCGTCCCAGTGATTCCGTTCGGTTCAGAAGAATCCACTTCATATCGAGTACAAAACGACGGAGGCTCGTTTGTCCTGATCGAGAGGCCAGTGTCGTCCTGTGCACTTCCGCTACGAACAAAACAAAACAAACAAACAAAAAAAAACACGCACGAGCACGAACAAGGACAGCTCGACACACGATACGATATGTCTCGGTAAAATCTGTACAACGTTTGCATGGTGGTGTATAGAATATCTGTTTACTTCGGTAGAAAAATAACAGTTCGTTCTTGAATTCACAAAAAATTGCGCTCGTAAGAAATTCACAATTCGCTGTTGAGGCCAATGGCGTGAAGGAAACGATCGCTGACCTGAAATTCTCAAATAAAAAGCATCCTCGAGTAGGCATGTAACGACAGTGTCACCGTATCGTCCATTGTTTATGGGACAGCTCTCGTATTAGCTTCCTTATTTTGGATATCGTATTGTTACAAACAGGGACGCATCGAGGTACCGGTACCGAGATCCGTTATCGGTCCTACACCACGCGTGTTTCGTCGTGCTCAGATACCGACGCCTGATACCACGGGACGCAACTTGACGCGAGCCTAGTGTACGTTCCCGCTCTACTGAATCTGCGATCTGAATGTATTGCAAGATTAAGAAATCAAAACAAACTGCAAGAATATCAAGAGTAGCTATTACGGCATCTTCCTACGATCGCAGTAACTTGATCAAACATCTTTACGGTGTTTAAACCGTATGTTTAATAGAGAGAGTCTGGGTAAGGTGCGTGATGTGTCGTGAACTGTGCTCACGCAAAAGTATTGGAACACAGAGCAGTGAAACTGCTGCTGATGAGGACGAGCAGTTCAGTTCAGCGAGCACTGAGCACCGAGACTACGTCCACATTAATCTGGATGAATCTGAAAACGCATCTTTCCCCCCGGCCTTCCGTCCAGCTAAAACGGAGCTTTTCGAAAACGCTCTCCCGAGTAGGAGGATCAAACTGAAAACGTTTCTGTGTTGTAGACAGTGATGTTATTTGTAGTCACGTGACCCTTTCAACTCAAAACAAACAAGACGGTGGACGATGCAGTTGTTGTGCCTGCTATCTGGTCTGATAGCGTCGTTAAAGATTTACGACACTTCGGATCGCATTTTTTAGAAATAAAAACGCCTGAGGGGAAACAACACAGGCCAAAGCTTCTTACGTTTTCACACGTGCGCAGCATGCACGTTTCAGTGTGGACCAGAGATTTTTGGAAAACGTTTGAAAAGCGTCAGTGTAGATAGATGGAGAGCGTCGAAAACGCGGTTTTCGGATCTATCTGGATTAATGCGGACGCGGCCCGAGATACACGGCTCCCTTCCCCCTCTCTCAGCAGGGTCTATAGTGCAACTGCTTGTTACGCAACTTCACCACGACGCTCTTCCACCCTTACGCCCTCTCTCAACATAAACCGTTATAGAAACCAAAAAAAAAAATGTTAACGCGACTGAAATTGCTGAACACTAAGTAGGTGACTCATGTCTGTAGCAGTATTAACACGCACTCGTACTCAGGTCTGGAAAAAAATGGTATCGATGCATCCCTAGACGTTGATCGTAATTTGTAATGAAATCCTGGTACATGCCTATCTTCGAGAAAACGGAATAAAACGATCTTTAAAATGCCCTAACGAAGACACTCGGGTCTCCGTGTCTCGTTCTCTGTCTGTTACATCGGCCGTTTTCTTTCTCACGCAATGGCGCGAAGTTTGCAAACATCTGATCCATGCACCGAGACGCCGGACTTCCTTTACATGACGAGAGAACTTCCCTGGATCATCTAAAACCTTCTCAGTGTGTACCTTCTCAGAAATGGATCAGTGCCTTGTGTAAAGAAAAAGAAAGAAAGAAAGGAAACGAAACGAGAAGATGAACAGCAGTTGGTTTGTAAGCGAAAGGATAAAGTTCTTTGATAAGGAGCTTCGTCATTAAATCTTTTGAGGTTTTAAAGCAGTTTCATCAAAACGTTGAAATTTAGTTGATTTGAAATGAAAAGAATGAACAAAACTGTATATATATATATATATATTTGTTTTATCTTAGCCTGAGCTCAAGTTCTACGGCGGGCAATACGACAGATCGAACGGGGGAGGAGGCGGTACGTGATCAAGGAACGGAAAAAACGAGCGAACAAAACAAAACAAACCCCAACAACAACAACAACAACAACAACTTGTTGACCTGATAGATGCACTCGCATGCACACAATAACCCGTTTTAGTACAGTATTTGGTTTCTTTGAAAAGAGCTGCTGTAAAGGATTCTCCTCTTTTTTTTTTTCTTCTTCCTTTTCTTTTTTTTTTTTTTTTTTTTTTTTTAAATTCATTTCCCGACTAGACAAAACAGCAGATGAAAACCATGGGTCTGAATTCTTCATCGAATCGTGTAACAGAAACGCATGAACAAAAGAGCAGGACGACACGTCAAAAAAACCAAAACAAAAAAACTTCAACACGGGTCCGTTCAAGACACTTAACTCAGTGTTCTCATCAGTGTATGAATAACTTCGCATACGATAAAACTACATAACTTCCACTGACCAGTCAGTACAAAACAGCGACACGCAATGGTGAAAAGGAGGGGAAAAACAAACAAACAAACAAACAAACAAACAAACAAACAAACAAAAAAAAAATCAGCCTCGAGCACAGAGAAAAAGGAGATCCATGTTAAATTAAACCATACATAATTCAGGAAAATAAATCTGCAAAACCGGGAGGATTTAATCAGACGTGTGAAACCCCTAAAGGAAGTAAAAAAAAAAAAAAGGGGGGTGGATACGAGGAAACCAATAAAACGTCCAGGACAGGAGGAGAACTTGGTGTTCGTGCGTTTGAGGACAGACGTATCTGATTTTTAAATTAGAAACATGAAGAAAAAAAAAAAAAAAAAAAAGTGCAGGGATGAGTACTGAGCATTCTCAAGAGACAGCCGATGTTTAGTGTTTCTACGTTTGTAAGAGCCGTATTACTGATTTATTAACAATGATACAAATGTAACAGTTAGTGTTTTCTTAGCTTTATAGTAACACGGAAACAATTTCATTGTTAGCTCAACTGTTCCTGATGAAATGATCCCACAAGGTGAGAAGGCACTCGACACACGGAGCTCATCGAACTCGCCGTGCCTCAGCTTCCAGAAGACTTTGTTTTACATTAAAAAAAACAAACAAACAAACAAACAAAAAATCTGTCCTTGGACTCGAATTTTTTTTTTTTTTTTTTTTAGGGTCCCTGCCAAATCCTGAATCCGTGTAAGATTGTGCTTTATCAGCGATCAGTGGCGGGGTTTTCTGTGCAATCCAGAAGTGCTTTAGCTACAAATGTGACTTCGTGTTAAATAAGGACGTGTAAATGTGTGAGTGCTTTAAATCTAATGGCGCTGCACCCTCAGTGCTTGGGCCCGCTAATCGCTTTTGTGTTTTATTTTATGTTGTTTCAGGGTCAGATCAT
>JANDJT010000103.1:4005313-4027761 GCA_024331685.1 Stegophilus panzeri | reverse complement strand
CACACTCTCACACACACACACTCTCACACACACACACTCTCACACACACACACTCTCACACACACACACTCTCACACTCTTAAGATTTCTGCCTATCAGATATATATCAGATATATTACAGACACAATCCAGTTTTGTATTCGAAAACTTTAATCTGCTTTTAATACTGACTGAATGTCAAACCTGTGTTTTTTTTTTCATGAAACATTCTCATTCTCGATTGTGATTGGTCGGAAGGTGTTCATTAATTTTCTATAACTAACATCGGCTTTGACAGTAGTGCCTACATCTACACGCTCATTCCTACACGTCGTCGATTCTATAGCGACGACTCGTTCCCAGGGACTTGCGTGTCGGATGCTTTATATAACCTAAGACTATGAATTAAACGGATAATAACGTGTTACTTTAACAAAGGGGCGGTGCCGGCAACTCCACTCAGTGGCTGACTGTTTTCCTTTAACAGTAAGCGTTTTATTCCTTACTTAAACACAGTGTTATCGGACGACTTACGCTTGATGCCGGTTCAGTTAGTACAGTTCCCATGTCTAACTTATATACAATCGTATGTATACAAATGCCAAAAACGTGTATACGATGGACAAGGACTCAGCCTTGGACTGTGTAACGTAATTTAGCTCATGTCTTGCAGAACGTACCTGTAGTTATGGAACCAGTTGATGACGGTGCTGGTTTTGAGGTTGAGCTGGGTTGCCAGTTCCTCAATGGTCTTGGGAGAGGGGTAGGGCTTCTGCTGGTAGGCCCTCTTCAGTGCCTCCTTCTCCTCGGGAGCTAGGACCACCCGCGGCTTCTTCAGATGCTGCTGAGGGTGGTGCTGAGGGCTGGTGCCTGGGCCGTACTCTGACCCCGTCAGGCCGCTGTCCACCTGCTGGGCATCGCTAACCGAGCTGTGGCGTCGCTTCATGTATGCTGTGGAAACATGAACAGAGCGTGTTGGTCATAATGGCAGCAGTCGGGTATTAAAGCTGTACGATACAGCACCAGAAGGATTTTACAGTGGGGCAGGGACTGTATAACGACAGAGCTTCGCGGATATTGGGTTCGGTGGTCGTCATACCGTTCCTCCGCTGTTCGTGAACGTTTGTCATTTCAGACGCTGGAATTTATAGAACAAAACAAACAATACACCGTGTTTCCAGCATATGATTTAAGCCTGCGTTTAAGGTGCAGTCAATAAAAAAGAAAAACCACCACCAGGTGTCAGCGTTGCACTGAACATATGAAGTACGTACTTCAGAAATTCCACTTGGATAAAAGCTCACATCATTTATTTTGATTATGACGACATGGCTTTCCATATTGGGGGAACTTTTTCAAAATTTACTGCTCAACTGAGCTTCATAATTCATAAATCTAGCCCCGTGCTGATCAGCAAAGTGCAGCCAATGAAAGAAAAAAAAAAAAAAAAAAAAAAAGAAGAACTGGCGAGACTAACGTCCTGATGAAATCATATTTTAATGACGTAAACATCTGCGGTCGATTCTGTGGGTTATTACAGTAAATTCACTGCTTGTTGAGAATAACGTTAGGCATAAATAAATAAATTCAGTGTCAAACACCCAGACGCGCGCGCGCACACATACACGGTAATAGTATCGGCACTGGAAGCGAAACGCAGGGTGGTTCTGCTTCAAGCCTGGTTCTGATTCTGGTCTCATTTTAACTTTGTAGAGGTCACAAGCCAGCAGCGCAGCTCTAACCGGAGCTGATGGAGGGGTCGTGATTGCTCATCACTGTGCCATCGGGCCGTTTTATCAAGCAGGGGTCAGTCTTTCTCTCTCGCCCTTTTCTGGGATGTTATATGAGGTCTATTGCCGTGGATATCACGCCAGTTTAGGGGAACATCTAGTTCAACACGTCTCTGACACTGAAGGGGCATGTACACACACACACACACACACACACACACACACAGGGCTCTGAATTCTGCTGAGCAGCCGTGCCAGGGAAAAGAGCAGTGATGCCGGAAAGAAGCGTTAAACAGGCCTAATCACTCCAAGAATGTTCACTTAGCTTTACTTCAGGCAGAGAGAGAGAGCGAGAGAGCGAGAGAGAGAGAGAGAGAGAGATGACGATGAGCACACAGGACTTGAATAAGAGAGGCCATGGCCTGTCACATCTAATGAAAGGAGTGACACGGTGGCGGCTGATGCGGGCTGACAGCACAGAGGGGATGACTCCCTGAGGAGGAGTGAGAGAGGGAGGGAGGGAGAGCGAGAGCGAGAGCGAGAGATGGTGGAAGAGAATGTGATGAGTGAAAAAAAGCCATGGATTTCTAAGGGTTAAGGAACATATGTATGTATGTATGTATGTATGTATGTATGTGTGTATGTGTGTCTGTCTGTCCGTCCGTCCGTCGAGCTATGAAATATCTTGCACACATGTCCATGCATGCATCCCTCTCCATACACGTATATAAAGTGACCGTAATAAGTCTACTACAGAGACCAAAAAAAATTGAAGTGAAAACCAATGGAAACGTTTTAGGAAAACAAAGAAGAAAAAGAATAAACGTACAATAACTTGGTTGCATAAATATGTACAACCCTTAACTAACTATTACTTGTAATACACAGTCTACAAACGTCCATGCAAAACTGCTCCAGATCTATCGAACTGCGAGGAGATCTCCTCTAGACAGCGCTCTTCCAGTCGTTCCACGTGTTTCCAACAGGATTCAGACCTGGGCTCTGATTGGACCGCTCCAAAACCTTGATGATCATCTTCTTCTGAAGCCGTTCCTTTGCTGACTGGCTGGTCTCATGCTGAAATAGATTGGTATTTGGAGTGACCCATGATTCCCTCTATCTTGACTAAAGCCCCAGTCCCAGCTGAAGAGAAGCAGCTCCACAGCATGATGCTGCCACCACCATGCTTCTCTGTGGGTGTTGTGTGCTTTGGGTGATGAGCTGTCTTATTTTTGTGCCAAACATATCTTTTACAATTATACCCAAACATTCTAACGTGGCTTCATCAGACCGTAACACATTTTGCCACATGGTTTGGGGTGATTGTACATTTTGGCTAAATTTCAGTGGGCTTTTTTTTTTTTTCTTTTTTTGTAAGAAAGGGCTTCCATCTGGCCACCCTACCCCATAGCCCAGACATGTGAAGAACACACAAGTTTGTTCTCATATACAGGAAGTGACCAATACTTGCCACATCTTCCTGTAGCTCTTTTAATGTTTCCCGTACGTCTCTTGGCAGCCTCCTTAATGCGCTTTCATCTTGTCCTTTCGTCAATTTTGGAGGGATGTCCTATTCTCGGTAACGTCACTGTGCTGCCCCCTCAAAATTTTCTCCACTTGCTGAAGTGAAAGTTTTTCACTTTTCTTGGGTGCTATACCACTTTGTTTCATATTATACATCACAAACACCTGCAATTTTAAGAGGGGTGTGTAGACTCTTTATATTCACTGTATAAATGAACATTCTTGGAAATGCATCTTCTTCTTCTTCTTCTTTCGGACATTCGGTTTTTTCAAGACTGTCTCTCGTGACCGACGTCAAAAAGGCAAGTGTATGAACGACATCAAACGTTTGAAGAAACTCAGGAAAAAAAGCGGGCACTGACTAATCCCCATGAGAGGACTGGAAAGCTGATCAGAAGATCTGAAAGACGCTGGAGGCAGTCATATGCCACCAAAAGTCAGTGACTGCACAAGAGGGCGTTAGTCAGAGAAGCAAACAAAAGGCCAAGGATAACTCTGAAGGACGTGGGAAGAGCCACAACTCAGACTGGAGAAGTTATTCAGAGAAACAATCGTATCCCAGACACTCGACAAAACAAGGCATTACGACAAAAATCCTGATTGGAGTTTGGCAAAAAAGCTAAACAAAAAGGCGTCTGTGTAAACGTGTAAAAACGTTTTCTGGTCTGATGTAGTCCACTTTCTTTGGCCTCGTCAGACAGCGCTTGGTTTTTGGGCAGAAACCCAGCGGTGCAATTCAACCCGAGAACACCGTCCACACGGTGAAACACGCTGGTGGCAGCATCACGTTCCACTTTACCCTCTGCCTCGTGGTTGCTTCCCTGCCTAATCCCCTCATTACACAGCTGTACCGTGTGTACTCTCTCCATTTTTTAGACCCAAACCCTGATTGACACTATCTTTTGAAAGCTCAGAAAGCTTGTCCTTCATGATGCCGTTTGTTCCGGTATGTTCTCTAACAAACCCTGGGACATCCGAGAAGAACGTGTGTATTCACATATGAAATTAGTATACGTTTGGTATTTCGGCTGCGAAGCAAAAAACCTATAAATCCGTCTGAACGTGTTACGAAGGCCATGGCAGGACGCTGAGGAACTAAACTAGATCAAACGACACACAAACACACATCCACCCTCGTCAGGACACCGCTCCGGCTCTCGCCTACCTTTCTTCTCCATGCGCTTCATGTCCATGAGCTTGTCGACGTTGCGCGGGTCGCTGAGCCACAGCTGCATGCGCACGAACGGCTCACGGCCCTTCAGGCTCAGCTTGTGCCAGGGTTTGGGCCGGGCCAGCAGGTCAGAGACTGAACCCTGAGTCAGACCCAGGATGGTCTCGCCGAACAAACGCTGACCTGCATCGTACACACACACACACACACACACACACACACACTCTGTTAGTGCACTGACACAATGCTATTGCGTTTCATTTACATCCATCACTTCTTCCTTTTCCTATGGATAATATAGTTCAATGCTTACCCATTTGAAATAAGGCACAGGTTTTATCCTAAAATAATAATAACAACAACAGACGCATCATCTAAACAGACAATTATCCTTACAAACACAGAGTGCTGTTCTTAACCTAACCTAAAGCACTAACTCGACGAAAAGACCCACAACAGACATGTTTGAAAAGAGTCATGTGAGACAGAACAGCGCTTGTAATGAGAAAAGTAGGCCAGCCGTGCTCTTGACATAAGCACTCCACTTTCCTCCTACTCTTCATCATAACCACGCTGTTATGAAAACACCTATCTGGGGCCTGGCAGATGGAAAACCTTAACGCTTCTGGGAACAAAACTACAATTTCGAGTCCTCTTTTAGTGCTTAAGGGTCAGCACTGATTACAGAGTCGTCCTCGCAGGCGTGCCTGGCTTTGCTCATCTGTCCTTAATGCAGTCGACCTGCAGACATAACTTCATCCCGAATTCGGCGAGCGGAAAAGTGAACTCAGTCACTTTAACTCAATCAACCCCGCTGAGATCACAACACGCAACACTGCCGGTGTCCAGCTGTAAACCTCTGGGCTGGAGCAACGGCAAGTGGAAACAGATTTTCTAATGAAACGTTTATATGTCTGGATTCTGAGATCATTTAGTAATATATTGAGAAAAAAATAATAAAAATAAATAATAATAATAATAATAATAATAATAATAGTACAGAGATTAATGCTAGTTAAACGTCCCAGAATCTTGATTAGAGGGAAAGCAAAAAGTCACAGAGCTCTTTTTTTTTCCACGTCATCTTTAAAAAAATATTCACGATTTTTCATTGGAAAACACAGACACACTCGTTCTTTACTCCTCTTTACTTCCTTGCTAGGTCAGTTGCTCATCCCTTTATTCTTCCTTTTCTTCCCGATTTTCTCACACAAACTCTCTGCTTGATTCCCCCCCCACCTCTTTCTTTCCAGCTCCCTCACACAAATTCATTTGTTCTCTTCTTCCTTTTATTCTTTCTCTTCGTTTTCTCCGCTGGATTTTTGCGCTTACTTTCACACGCCGTTTCTTTCTTCCTATCCATCTTTGCTCCTTCGGTCTTTCATCATCACTTCCAGCTCCTTCTGTTTCATCGTACACAATTACGTGATTGAAATGCTCGTTTCAGTGCTTAATAATTAAAGCGCAGCTATTACGGTTTTAAAACGTGCCTGATTTTGTCTTAAAGGTCTCGTACGAAAGATTTACGTGCATCCGAGTTAAAAAAAAAAACACTTTAACGTGCTCATAATTTAAACTGCAGCATTACCTTTTCCACCCAGTGTCACAAACGACTCGTTCAATGATCCGTTCTAAAGGATTCGCTCTAAACTCCTCCTTTCAGAGAGCATACTCTGCTCTGATTGGTCAGACGTCCCAGTCTGTCGTGATTGGTCTAGCGCTGTCAGCGAGCAGCCGATGAAGACCAGAGGCGGGGGTTTTTGTTACAAACCTACATAGGTTAGTACAGGAAGTCAGTCGGGAGTCACTAACGACTCGATTCAGCTGTTCAGAATCGATTCCTTCTTTTGGGAGTCGATAACTCCGTTTGTCGTGCGCTTCGATTGTTGAAACTTTGCAGATTTTTTACATTCACAAACAGCTCTATAACACAGTACATGAAAGGGAATATGTGAAAAAGCATAATAGGTGCACTTTAATATACAAGATGAATATTTATTAATCAATACGTATATTACGTTAATATATTTGCTAAACATGCTGCTGCTCGGACTGAAGTAGTAAAGTAAGGTCAAGTCTCTCAAGCTGTTGAGCTGTAGCTCTTAAACTCTCCGGAATATAACCTGTGTAAAAGTCCCTCTCTCAGACAGGTACACAGGGAGAGCTCCAGACATCTCGGTAACTCGGCACCGCGAGCTCGAGACGAGAGAAGACCGAAAACATGACAGCATCTACGCAAAAGGTCAGACCACGCAGCACACCCACGCGTTCGTGCAAATGAATATGCAAATGTCTGATTGAATTTATCTGTTCAAAATCGCAAGTCCACTAACCGAGTATACGTCCGTCCACGTTAGTAAAGTAAACACTCTCACTGACCGAAGACGCACACAGCAGCACCACTGCACTGCACACATACACACACTTGTCCAAATACAAACGATATGCAAATCTTTGGAGTTCTCTATGCAAAAACGTAAGTATACACCACCCCCCCGTCTACATCTATAAGAGCAATTTACGTGTCAATGATCTGGACGTGAACGCGAACTGTATTATGATTGTAGCAGACTGCATAATTAAGTACAACAAGGTTGTCTGTGTGAATCTGTTTCTCATCGATCTCACAGGATTTGTTTTTGTCGCCCTTTCATCATTCGTGTCCCGAGAACTTTTCAAAGCAACATGTGCCAGTATGAATATATGTAAACGTTCCCATGGATTTGAATAGTGTCTACGCCTAGCTTGTTGGAAGCGCCACAGGGTGTGTAAACAGGGTGTGTTTATTATTAAGGTACACTTAACTAGTAGCTAATAAACTGTGCAAAATTTTTCAAAACCCCTCAACGCAAGATAAAAACCGTGTCGTCTTCTTTACTCACCGAGGTTATTGTCAGTGAGCACCTCCTTGACCTTCTTGGTGATGGCGTAGGTGTCGAGTTCCGGCGACATGGCCACCATTTCCTGTATGCTGAGCCCGGAGGGTGTGAGGTTGGTCAGCGGTAGCGGGGTACCGGGCTGCGAGCCCTCCACTGGCTCTCCGGATGGGGACGGCTCGGGAACGGGTGCCTGCGTGCTGCCGAGTGGATCGCCGCCGCTCTTCACGGACTCCTCGGCCGAGCTGAGCGGCGACTCCGGGGCCGGACTGCAGCTGCCTGATGTTTTCGGCGTGCCCTCTGAAGGACAGAATAAGCATCGTGTGAGGGTAGGGGGGTCGGAAATTGTTCATGCTGTCTCTTACTCGAGATAAAATGCAGACCTGCGAACCCTGGACAGGAATACGAGTAGTTCTTGTAGTACTTGGTGCGTCCCTAATAAACATATAGTTAACTGATGTTGTGTCAAGCATACGTTGATCGAGTTTATTTCCCACGAAAGAACTCGAAACGTTCTCGGTTTACCTCGACGGAAAGTGATGGTGCATTTTTCAAGCAGGGGAGTTGAGACGAGAGGACTAGCCGACAAATTACGGACGGGGCGAAAGGGGGCGGGGCTTCCGGGCAAAGGAATTTTCAAGAAACGAAATGCACGCGTATTTAACAAAGATATTTATATATATATTTTTTCTAAACCTGTGTTGTGTTTGCAATTGTTTGATCTCCATGAAAGCAGAGTATTTCTGTGAATATTTTGGAACAAAAGATCAAAAGGTTAACCAATAAAGATAAATTTTTCACAGCCTTCTGTGCTCATATTTACCTCATAAGGGTGCCAATACTAGTGGAGGGCGCTGTACATACAATGAGAAAGAAGAAAAACCCTTTGAAACTTTAACATGGTCTTCAAATAAACAGTGTTCTTTAATAGTTTTCTAATCATGGTTTATGAACGCGTTGCCAGAGTTTTCGTTTACACTCCGCAAGTTTACGCTCGCCGTTCTGGCACAAACCTCGCGTTCCATATACTTATCGTATATATTCTTCAGTGAGAACTTGTACCAGCGTTCCCTGATGTTCAAACACGTGAAGGTCGGCAGGTCTGTCAAATGACCCGTCAATATGTGGTATTAAAAATGGGTTTTTTTTATGGGTAAAAAAAAAAAAAAAACCTCCATGAAGCACTTTTTATTTATTTATTTAGGTAAACTATTACTTCCCTCGATTGGCCTGGACCGAGCACCTTATAATAAAGGTCAAAGCAATCCGAGACGTACACATCGCACGTGTTACGCAAATAAAGTTTTTGTTGTGTATACAGAGATCTCTGATCCCGCTCGAGCCAGTCATAACCATCACAGACGCCTTCTACAAACAAACGTCTGGGAAAACTCGGGCCCGAGCGTGACTCTTCACAGACTCGTCTTCACTGCTTGTGTCATTGTGAACACAGAGCACCTGAGGTTTATTTAATCGGTTAGTCGTGTAAAGATCCTCGTCCCTACTCGAATATGACGGAACTGTTCGCACTGACGGCATGCCGTGTCCTGAAGGACGGCTCGGAGAGATACTCCGAGGAACGTTCTGTCTTCAATTAGCGTGTACTTGATGGCTGTGTGTTCTGTGGACAGCTGCTGGCCTTGGACTGTGTACACACACGAGCCAGGAGCCCATCTGTCTATATCCGAGGCCAAAGTCAGTGACCACACGACTAACTTCTCTCGATTGCTTTTGTTGGAATAAACAAATGTCGAATGTTACGATTTTTATTTCTCGTTGTTTTCGCTCTAAAACAAAACACAATATTCTTTGCAGTGTCGCTAAAGGATATAAAAGCAACACAAAGCTAAAACGCTCTCCGCCCCCCACTCGTTCCTCTGTCCCTTTCGGCGGTCCTGTTCCGCAAGCAGCCCACAAGCGAGCAGTCGCGGGAAGCCGTCACTCTCGATTAGCTTCCTGCCACGCCGCGGAGAGAGTGAGAGAGGAAAAAGAGGGAGCGAGGGCTAGTCACTTTCGATCAGACGCTGCTGCAACATGCTGGATGCTGACATGTGGCTCTGCCGAGTGGGGTTGGGGTGCGAGTGATGGGTGCTGGGGCAAAGCCTGGCACTCTGACCTATGAACAGCAGCCTGCAGGGTGTGTGTGTGTGTGTGTGTGTGTGTGTGTGTGTGTGTGTACACACGTCTGAGCTTCCCATACAAGACAACTGCCTTTTCATGCCATGGTTATTTTCCCCATTCGGCTACATTCGAGAAGCGAGGAGCTTCACCCAGGAGAAACACTGCTTTAATTCCACAGCACTGAAAACGTGCACACGAGAGCGCTAACGTGATCAAAACACACCACACACACACACACACACGCAAGCTTTTATGATACACCTTCACCAGTGCTTATCCCACAGCACTGCTGAACGAGTGTGAATACGTTATTGTTTTTATAATAACAGCTTACACAGGGTTTGTATGGAAGATGCTGCGCATGAACAGATTAAAACACCACGTCTGGCAAATTTTTTGACGCCGTCTCCAGTATCGGCGTGTTTTCCGACATGGGGGAGTCTTCAGGACTTCAGGGAGTGCTGCAGGACAGGAGTGTATTAACTTGTCTCGTGGACGTTACGCAACATTACATGTATTTAGAAACGGATAAAAATAAATGAAAGTATGATGTGGTTCATTCATTAATAAAAACATCTGAGTCATTGGGAAAAACGTCTGTAGTATAAGAGGAAGAAAAAACTTTGAGTCATGTTGTTACTGGAAAAGAATCACCTTCAGGGGTGACCCCAGTCATTGATTGTTTTCCTATAACAGCATGACTCAAAGTGTTTTATTCCGTATGTCTTGCCTGAGGCCCACATTAAAGGAATACTTCAGGATTTTTCAACCTAACCTCGGTCTAAAACATCTGTAATGTGTATATATATATCTCATTTATACATCTGAGCAGTTGAGTGTTAAGGGCCTTGCTCCAGGGCCCAACAGTGACAGCTTAGTGGTGCTGGGATTTGAACTCACAACCTTCCCAACAGTAGTCCAAGGTCTTAACCATTATGCTACCTCTGCCCACTTACTAAGCTCGAAATCTGCTTAATCGGCTCGTTCAGAGGTAAGGAAGCGGTACCAACGTACCAACCTTTTTTACGGAGATTTTTGTGCTTTTTTTTTTTTTTTGGTTCGGAAAACTACTCGAATTGGCGAAATCACGACCGTACGAAATTGTTATGCGCGCTCTTTCGCGTTGATGCTTGCTGGTAAATGAGACCTTTTCTCGCTCTACTCGTATATCGATGAGGGCTTTAACCGAATGCGTGTCGCGATGACTTCACCTGACGTGCCTCAGCCCAAATCTGCAGTTATTTAAAAAAAAACAAACTGCAAGCTCCTCCGAATATCGCGGTGTTCCCTTGACTTTACGTTAATTTCTGCGGTCGCAAAATCGCTAAATCCTGGAGGGACTGTACAGTGGTACACTGTAATCAACAAAATCAACAAAAACAAACAAACAAACAAACAAACAAACAAGAGGAGTTCTCCTTTAATACGCCTGGATTTGAATTACTACACTCTCTGTGATATCAATTAGGTAAAGATTCTGGTTGGAGCCTATCTAAGAGCCTGGACATGAAGACACGAGTCCTCTCGCTGCTAATCTATTCAGCGTGGCCTGCGATTGGCCGATCATTTGCATGTAAATAAGCGACTGGAGAATGGTAGGCTGAGGGGACTGGGTAATTACCGTGCATCAGTGTTACCATGGGAGTAATTGATTAGGGCAGCGCTATAGAGCCTCTCTGGGTTCGTTCTGCTCATCTTCCTCTCCATTGCTCCTGCATCTCTCTGTCCCCCTCCCCCCCCCCCCCCCCCCACACTGCCCAAAAATAATAATAAACGAGCAGTGTGGCCTGGGGTGAAGCCTGCTTCCCTGCTTCATTTAACCCGTCTCTGTCGCTTTTTCTGTCATACTTGCTTTTTTTTTTATTATTATTTCCTTCTAAATCTCACGTGTATTAGGGTTGGGATGATGTATCGGTATGGAATAACAAAAACTTCTTGTTATACAGTACTACGATACTATAGTACACTATATACTAGCAGATTTTGGTGTGTGTGTGTATACTGGATTTAGCTCTGGGATTGCTTAGCATTAAGGAAGCATGTATTAATCTGTCCTTTGGGCTGTGTGTGTGCACATGTAAAGCGCCAGAGGAAACAGTGTATGTAATAAGGACTGAACTACAGTGTGACAAATGAGAAAGATTTATTAAACACCCCGACGGAGGAGAGAAAGGAGAAACGTGTCTGAGTGAGTGTGACAGAAAACCAATTTGGGTATCCAGACAGAGTGTGAAGCAGACTCCCCTGGGACGGAGCGCGTCGTGACGGACGACGACCTCGTGACCTTCAGTATATTGAAACGTACGTTTGGATTTTTTCTTTTCTTTCCTTTTTACTCCAGCGTGCCGAGAAAGACGGATGACGCTAATACAGGCCCGCTAGTCGTCGATAAACAAAACAACACTTCTGCCTCGTATAGGGTTTTCAAATCACACTGCCGGTTTTCTGAATATGCATGACGTTTTAAAGCTGCAGTATGTCTTTTGTTTTTTTTTTAAATAGGTCTTTATATACGTCGCCGGTCAAAAGTTTGTGGACACCCGACTGAAATGTTTCTCATGATCTTAAAAACCTTTTGATCTGAAGGTGTGTGATTAAATGTGTGAAATCGGTGTCGTAGGCAGAAATATAATCGTCCCGACGTATACGTTTCTTTCATTAGAAAACTAACATTTTATTTACAAAAAAAATATCGTTCTAAACGGACGACTCGGAGCGAAATATTCCGAAAAGCAGCCGATAAGTGTGGAGCGTCGGTGGGAACTCCTTTAATACTGTTTAAAAAGCATCTCCGGGAAATTCCTCAAGAAATCGGATGAGAAAACGCCAAGAATATATTTTTGGAAATTCTCGGCAAATCAACAGAGTCGAACTCGACTAAGCAGTGAACACTGGGCATTGAACACGCCTGCGATTAACCGGTGTGCGCTTTACCTTGCGTCTGTCCCGGCTGAGTCACCGAGTTCTGTCCCAAATCGCCGTTGAGCCACAGCTGCATCCGGATGAAGGGCTCGCGACCTTTCTGGGTCAGCTTGCTCCACGGTTTGGGACGAGACAGCATGTCACTTACGCTCCCCTGAGACAGTCCTAGTACCTGAATCAGACACAATTGAGAAAAGACGTTACTATACTGTTAAAAGGGGCGTCGTATTTAACCAAAAAAAAAAAACCCCCAAAAACCTTACAAATGCTTGTCAGTGACCATGCGTTCGGGTTAGATCAGGAGTGAACAGTTAGTAACATGCACATTACCAAATGAAAAACCCTAGAGAGAAGCGCAGCCTTTACTTCGTACAAGCTTAGCCCAGGTTTAAACAGTACACACCCGGTATAAAGTACAAATAAATGAAACGTACTACACGGAAACGAGACTCGCGGCCTGCTAAACCAGTCGAGAAAAACTAAGCATGACGGCGCAGGCACAAAGGAAAAGAAAAGAAATGAACCCTACGTGGATTATCCACCACTAGTTTACCCATGTTTACAGGTTAGCTTCGTGTGCTAGTTGGCTTCTGACTCGCTAGTCTGCTCAAACTGTTAAAGCAGGAAAGCGTCGTTTTGATAAAAGTCAGACTGGTGATGATGGTGACACCTAATGCAAGCTTTACCCGAGACTAGCCCATCCGTTTTACATTAAAAAGGCTGAGGAAGTCCAAGTAGATATTGAAAAGGCATCACTTCTTCTTACTTATTGCGTCTGCAGTCACGCATTTAAATTCCCCGGGGCTTTGGTCGAGAGGAACGCAAGACTGCTACTGAGACTGTCTTCCCATTCAGATTCAATAAGCCAGTTTTAACGCACAAACTCTGTGTAAACAAGCTCGAATTTAACCTCGACTCATGCGGTTATTGCATCAGGCAGCCCATAGGAAAGCAGTTGGGTTTGCAGTGTGACGTAATTGAATCCAGTTCAACGTGGACTGCAGTGCTAAACCTGAAGGACAAGGACAAGGACGGGAGCGTTTGGGTCTCGTTTGGGTCTCTTGTGGATGACTGAGCCACGTGTGGCGAAAGGAACCGACGTGTTTTAGCGTCCTTCAAAAAAACCAAAAAAAAACAAAGTCGTCGTCTGAGGAACGCTTCGTTCGTAGAAGGAACACTAACCTCCATCAAAACAGACTGCAACGATTTCTCATCGATCACCATTGCTGAGTTTAAACTGAGATTTGGCTCTGAAATCTCAGATTTAACCGACTGGCACAACTGTAGACGGATTTCGCTGTTCTGGTGGAGCAGATTTTTACAGACAGTGTGTGAGTAGGAAGAGGGAGTTAGTGGGTGTTAGCTGAGATGGTAAGTGGGGGTAAGGAAGTTAGGGATGCAGAGACAGAGAGGAGAGAGAAATAGAAGGAGACAGGGGCACGCAGACCTTCTCTCCAAACAAGCGCTGGCATACGCCACTCTTGGCTAGCTTCTCTTTGACCAGCTGGGTGAGCTCCACCGTGTCCAGCTCACGGCACGAGAACAGCTGGCACTGCTCGGGAGCCAGAGGGGGCACGGGCGCTCTGGCCGGCTTTGGCACGCGGGTGCCGCTGAGCTCCGGGTAGGCGGAGCCGGCGTGGTGCCACTCGCTCCAGTACTGAGGGGCATCGAGCAGCCGGGGGGGCGTCTGGCACAGAGACACACAAAGAGGGGAGGGGCCAGCATCAGTCAGTACTGTCCAGTACAGGGTAGGAGATCGCAGCATCGTGGGGAACAGGAACATCAACCAAGGCCATTTTGCAGGCTACACAGTGGACAATACCGCTTTAAACATTACTGTCAACCTTATTATTATTATTATTATAATTTTTTTTTGGGTAACTAAATTACTCAGGTAGCAGGATAACGCTTTGATTTTCAACGCTAGATTTCATTCATTATTCGCAAGCTAGCGATTAGCAAGCGTCTTCATCTGGAGTGCTCACATCTGCTCATTAGGCGCGTACCGTACTAAACAAGCCTACTCGCAAGAACGGTGTCCAATCTCACAGTAGCGCATTTAAACTTACTACACGGATAAAAGCACCATTCTGCAGCGGCGTTTTCCTCAAATGTTTGAGATTCAGCTCCGTCGTCACAGCTCTGTGCACGTGACATTTGACTCACAATCTCTCTCTTTAGCTCGTCATTAAGGGCGTTTTCGTACTTGCGGCTTTCGTACCGGAACCGACTGTGGCCTTGTTTCTGGGGAGGATGTTATCGTTGCAAGGACGGATCCCTTCCAAACCTTGATCAATTTGGCTCTCGTAGACAAAATTATTTAAAGATTAATTTCAACTTGTGCTCGAAAGCCACCTTCACGCCATATATCAAGAAGGTGTTACGCCTCGTCTGTGGACCACAACATCCCCTTCACTGCTACCGTAAAAGCTGAAACAGACCCCTGTACTCTGCACCCAAGTTAACTTAAAGTAAAACGCCAGACTGACAGTTTCAATGAGACCAAAGACTGGTTCTCCAGACTGTACTGATTGCCTCAGGTCTGAGAAAAGTACAAGTGTGAACACACCCTCAATTGGCAGGAACAGATCTACATTCTTTGAGCTTTTTAATGAGTGGGTGGATACATGGTCGCTAAGTGGCTTCGAAGAGTCCATTGCATTGTGAAACGTTTGGTACGGAAGGAATAAAGGGAGAGTCCCTACACAAAAAAAAAAAAAAAAAAAAAAAAAAAAAAAAAAAAAAAAAAAAGACTCACAACCTTCTGGCTCTTAGGACAGACTTACCTAAAATAATGATATCTATAGGTTCATACAACACTCAGAAACTTAAGGAAGCAGTAACACTCAAAGCCATTCCCTTTTGCCATGCACAGTAAAGCAACGGAGGCTCTGGGCTACCCGTTAGCCTTGTTACAGAATAATGTTTAGCCATGCACAAGTATGACGTGCTTCCAATAGCCATGCACATCACTCGTCTTCCTCGGAACCAATTTGCTACCTGCTCATAACAAAGTCAAATCGGGTCCCCTCACCTCCTTGGAGTCCTCCATGCTGTGGTTCTCGTCGGACAGGCCAGTTGCTCTGCGCTCTTGCTGTGAGTTGTTCCACCACTGCTCCCTCCACTGAACCCTGGAGGCTCCATCCTGGCCTGGAGATGCCGGACGCTCCTTCTTAATGCCGCTGAAGTCGAGTAAAGGGGACGGAGAAGGTGAGGAGGGTGACGAGGATGAACAGGAAATCAGAAGAGGAGGCTTCTTCAAGCCCAGCGCCAGAGAACTGTAGGCGGTCAGGGGGGCGCCCAGTGGCGATGGTGCCAACACTTTGGGCGACAATAACGAGAGGTCGCACTGAGACAGGGAGGAGGAGATGGAGGAAGAGGACGATGATGAAGACGAGGACGACAAAGACATCTGCTGGGCCTCCATCTCGCGCCGTGCCTGCTCCAGGATGGAGCGGATGGCCTCATCCGAACCTCCTCCTCCTCCTCCTCCTCCTCCTCCTCCTCCACTGGATGAGGATGGAGGCAGGGTCGTGTCAGCTGTTTGACGGGGAACCAAAAGCAAGTTAGGACGACATTTTGGAACTTTAATAACTAGTTTCTGGAGGAATGGGAGAGGAGCTCAAGACTTGCCTGCTTTCTGGACCTGCAGCTCACGCTTGGCTTGCTCCAGGATGGACTTGATGGCTTCGTCAGAGCCGCTTTCAGGTGTGCGGATACGGGTGGTGATGTTGCCTAGAAAAAGGTAGAGGAAACGGAGGAAAAGATGAGTATAGACAACAGCAAGATAAATCAGAGTAAGCCACTGTGAACTTGTGGAGAACATTTATATATATCGATTTTTATTGCTTTAACATCCACCTGATGAGCTGCTCCTTTATCTAGGACATTTCAAAACGGGTGCGCGTGTCCTAACATCCGAAATGATGGAGGGCATGTTCTAGCAGTAACAGGCTGTATGTAAAGTGGAATCCAGCCGTGCTCAAGCCAACCACCAGAGTTCTTTAAAACACGGTCCTCCCTTGTAAGCCATCTATTCAACAATATACTTTTATCACAGTTTGAAAGTCTTCCCTGTGGCTTCAAATATTAGTTTTGGGCCACCAGTGCCTGGCATGTTTATTTGACCGAGTAAGGTATTTGTGTAACACCCGCTTGTTAGAAAGGGCTATTTGACGCCACCCAGCCCTCACAAATGGGCCCTCATTAAAATACCTAAATTATACATTGGGAATTTGGCCTGACGTCAATCAGGCAGTCAATGTGGTGAGCGCTGTACAGGAGGTGCCTGTGATCCATTTGAAACACCACAGGAAAGAACCCACAGAGGATAAAAACCTAAGCGTTTTTTTGTTTTTTTTTCCTGTGCTATTCTTTAGGTGCAGATGCAATCGTGGTTGACCTTAAGATTCCACGCCACCTGACATTAGACACAACTAAGTGAGATAGTGAGTCGAGAGGACTCGGTATCAAGGTCAGGTATTTTTCCTCTCTATCTGATTTTATCCTATTATACACACTGAACGAAGAAGAAAAAAAAAACTGGCTTTAGGCACTGACACAAGCTTCAGTTTCAAACCTATACTTGAACACTACGGCCATAGTTATACCAATTATAAGAGCGCGAAAGGCAACGGGGACGTCACCAGCCACAAGAGGACCTTGGCCACAATTAATAAACTATCTAATAAACTAGGGGGAGAAAAAAAAATGGACTAGGGGACACACCTGTCCGCGGGGCGCCTTCCGAGCCGGCTCTCCGCTTCGGGCCTTCCTGAAACATGCGGCTTAGGGCCTGGCCTGGGCTCTCTGTCAAAATAAACGACAGGGAAGAAAAAAAATGGACGACAAGATGAAAGAAGGTACGTGTGGTTGACCGGAACGTCGAACGCTTAGCACGGTCAAAAGGGTGGAGTGGAGAACGGGTTTGGAAATGACTGACAATGGACCTGATTCAAGTGTTCCACACCAAAAATAAAAATAAATAAACTTTTAAAAGAACAGCTACTGAGGATGTTCGAGTCCGGTTCACCGGTTGAGGCGAATACCTTCGAGGCATGCTTGACCACTAAGGATTTCAAATGACATGTTTGATGTGAGGACTGGGGTAACGTTATCTTTCAAACAAAACACTGTGTCAAAGGAAAGACATTTCTAAATGCAAACATGGAAAATAAATATATGACTGCAAGGTTAGACCTCAGACGAGTTTAGACCTCGGATTTTAAAGTCGTGGCCATCGCAGTTTTTAAGTAAACATTATAGAGGGAGATACTCTAACTAAAATTAGTGAGAATCACTGGCCATTGCAGGAGTCAAGCTTAGTTACTTCACCAAGGCCTCCACTCCAAGACCTTCTCCTTCTATCAAATGCAACCCAACCCGACTCTTCCCAGGTTCTTGACTCAGTAGGAAGCGCACCCAGAACGCATCCTGACGTTGACCTGAGATCAGTTTGGACACTTTACTTTTGATCATTAAGATGATCCTAGCTCAGTACAGACTGGTGCAGGTGACGTGGAACAAAAGCTCCCCGGACTTTACCGTTACCTTCCCTCTTAGTCGATATTATTGACGGGTAAAAGGTTTCGGTATGGATTAGCGTGTGGTGAGGACAGCCGGCGGAGCCTGAAGGACGATCGGAAGCTTGGTCATGCGGAAATGAGCTGTGATGGAAAAGATGTGAAGGATCTAATCTGACAGTTGAATCGATACGCACAGGACGAGAAACCAGTCGGTCATGGTATACGGTGCACGCTGTACTTCTCTAAACTTCAAAGTAGCAATTGTTGGTTCATTAAGTCTATTCAGAATGTTAACTGGAAATGCCAGTTTTAATCCCCAGGCTATAATGTAGTAATGTGTTACAGTCTTCTGAGTTCTCAGGTCACGATGACACGACATGCTTGGCACCAAATCTGATTCGTCGGTTGATGAGTGCTGACATGCCTAACGACGACATACAGGTGTTCGAGAACATGCTTGAATTTATACTGCTTTTGTGTAGCTCAAATCAATCATTAGCAACATGTTTATCTAGTTTTGTATTAGAGAACAGTGAGGAAAAGGTTAAACGACTGCAGCTGAAGGTAGAATGTGATAATAAATGGGTGTGGTGTGTGTGTGATGCCCCTCCCATACCGACATGACGACCCACCTTCCTGTCAAACAGCATTTACAAAAGGCACAAGCAGATCTCTCTTGTGACCTTGATGACTGATAAGGCATGTTGCTAACATCAGACTTAAGCTACAGGAAAATAAAAAAGTGTTTGATTTAGAAGAGGTAGCGCTCACCTCTTTGCCTGCCCTGAATGCTGCGCAGCGCCAAGATGTTCTGCTCGTCCGAGAGGAACTGCTTCATCTTATGGAAGGGCTCCTTGCCGCGGATGGTGAGCTTGCTCCAGGGTTTGGGGCGTGCCAGGATTTCGCTGACGGACCCCTGCGACAGGCCCAGCACGTAGTGCCCGAAGACTCGCTGCCCGATGTTGTGCTTGATCAGCTGCTCTTTGACCTGGCGTGCGATCTCTGCCGTGTCCATATCCTCACCCTCGGAAGCGCTGCCCGCACCCTCTGAGCGGCTGGGCGACGGCGCTGTGCCGTTGGTATCCGGGCTGGCACAGGGCTGACGCGGGGGAGCGGGTGCCAGTGCCAGGGGCGTGTAATGGGTGTGGCTGAAGTCCTGCAGCGCTTTGGAGTAGAAGGTGTGCATGAGCTGGCGCTGCAGCAGTGAGCCCAGTGCCACCTTACCCGCCAGGGGAAAAGCGGTACCGTAGAGGTCCAGCGCCGGTGAGAAAGCATGTCCGCCATTAGCGCTGCTAGCAGTAGGTGACTCCGGGGGCGGGCCGGCAGAGTTCGGGCCTATACCTGGGCGACCCAGGAGTGGAGAAGGGGCGGGAGGGGGTGGGGCTGAGTTGACAGAGGTGGGGACGTGTGGCGCGGTCTCTTCTTTCACTTTCTGGCTGGCTGACCCTACAAGAAAGGGCAAACAAAATGCATTATGGGGGAGTTAACAAAAAAAGAAAAAGGGGTCTTACAAAAGAAAAGGTGTTCTTTTTTTTTTTTTTTTTTTTTTTTTTTTTTGGTATTTATTTTAATGTACAAAACAGAAAAGATTATAAATCTGTATTAATAGGTGTTTTTTTTTTTTTTTTTTTTTTTGCCAAGCCCCCCAGACAAACCGCCCATGCATTTGTAGTTTGCACCTTTCTTGTAAGCAACAGCATGGAAGGACAAAGACTTCTGACACAATAATGGCCGCCATGCAAAGTGACACTGCCATCCAGATCCGCTGCCATCGGTGTGGAGAGGCAGAACAGGTGCTTTAAAAAAAAACCCAAAAAAACAAAAACAAACAAACAAACAAAAAAAAAAAACATCCAGTCTTTGGCTCGGGCTGTCGAAGCAGTGCAACTCTGCTGGCCGACTCTGACTTTATAAAAGTCCGTTCCCGTTCCTCCTCCTACACGGCTGACGGGATTCAAGCTCGTTACCGCAAAACAGTCTCTGCCGATGAAGTCTTCCTGACTCTTTCAGTTCTCCGAGTGATTATATTTTAAAAACTATTTAACAAGCCACTGTAGTGTTGTTAAGTACACACAATAAAACGTTTTGTTTAAAAACAAACAAACAAACAAATAAATAAATAAAGCAGGGTGGTAGGAATCACTAGGGGAAAAAAAAACCCTGAACATCAGCAAGACTGCACAGTTTTAATAAAGGTTATGTGTTAAAATGGTGAATATTCATCGTATGACCTCATGCGAACCGATTAAATATTCAAATGCCGCTGTAGGTCGAATAGAAACTGGTACGCTTGAGATCTTAACACAGGTGGACGGTTCTCGGAGGTGAATAGTTCGAGGGGAAAATTTAAGAACAAAAAAAAACCAAAAACAACAACAACAGTTTATCCATGGATCTCACGTCGTGCTACGTATCCGAGTACGACGATGAGGTACGACAGGAAACGAAGACCCTACCTACCTGAACGCGAACGCTCCTGTGAAAAGCCTAGCTAAATACCCTTAAAAAGGATCTCTTTTTGGAAGAGTGGATGTTAATCAGAATAATCAACAAATCCATTTCGTGTACGCAAACGACCAAAGGGCGCTTTAAATTAGAGGGACGTGATGAGGTTAGGCCGTAGCGACCTGTCAATTATGGTAATTTTATGCAAGGCCCTGAGCGCTATGTAAATATCCTGTTTATGCAGCCCCGAAGCAAACGCTCTTAACATTTTTCTCATCCACTCATGCATGCAAACCAACATTGTTAAATGTCAAAGCTTGTGAAACACAAGCAGTTTAAAAAAATAATAAAATAAAAAAGTAAAAATAAATAAATTAATTAAAAAACCCTGATGTAGGACAGAACAGACCCCTGTATGTTTGAGAAGATGTGTTTGTAGGACACTAATTTATCAAATATCAAAGCAGGGTAGAGTAACGCATATAAAAGGGTACGACTCTATATCTGTCTTTACCAGTTTATTAGGAACACCTTTACACCTGCTCGTTCGTGCTGTTATACAATCGGCCAATCATGTGGCAGCACTATAACAATGCAGATAGAGGTGAAGAGCTTCATCGAGTGGCGGTTCTGTGGGCGAAAAGACATTGTTGATGGCTACGGTAACTCGAATAACCGCTCTTTACAACCGCGCTGAGCAGAAAAGCATCTCAAGACGCCGAACCTCGAGGTGGACGGGCTACAACAGCTGAAGAACGCATCGGGTTGAACTCCTGTCCGAGTCCAAGAACAGCGATCCAAGGCGGTGAGATAGTCTGACTCACTAAGAACACATTTTTTCCCCTTCGTTCTGATATTCGATGTGAACATGACCTCCATCTGCATGATTTTAAGCACCGCGATGATGCCGCACGATTGGCTGAACGGATGACTGCATGAACGAGAAGGTGAACGCGGGTGTTCCTAATAAAGTGGCCGGTAAGTAAACAAGCAAGCGTATGCATTTATTTGTGATCGAGACATCACAGGGGAAGAGAAGAGAGAAGGCGGGACTATAGTCGATCCTGCTCGAAATGTCAACGCACATCTGCTGATGAGCAATTAGCAAAAGAGGCATGAGTAATGCAGAGAAGTGCCGAAGTGCGCCGTTTTTTTCCCTCTTTCCCGACAGGAAAAACAGCTCAAAATAAGTGTCTCCATTTTAACAGCATTAACCTGTTCCACCGTTTTCCCACCGTCTCTTGGGTGAAACATCCCATAATACCCAAATAATACCTCAGTGTGTGTGCATTATTTGTATTTGAAATCAACCACGTTCCCCGTTTGACTGTAGGGGTGTACGCCAAAACCCCAAACTGTGTAAACAGGTGTTTATTATAAGAAAACGTACGCACGAGCTGATTTTCGACAGGAAAACTGACTTTCTGCGTGGTGTGCATCCTTTGCTGTGCCCGTGCGAGCTCTTGAGGACAGACTTACCGCTCAGCTCGGTGTTGGCGATGCGGAGCGACGCGCTCTCGGACTGAAGACTGCGGTTCTTCTCCAGCAGTAACACCTCCAGCGGTTTAGACGAGTCCTGAGATGGAGGAACAGAGTCAGAGAAAAAAGAGGTGTGCTTTCAGTGTGATCTCAGTGACTTTAACCCTGGCATTGGTTGTTGGCGCGCTGTGTTCGGAGAAGCTTTTCTGCTTTGAGTTACCCTAGCTTTCCTGACCTCTCTCATCGACAAGCTGCTTCCCGCACGCAGAACTGCTGCTCACTGGATGTAAACTCTAGAGACTGCCGTGTGTGAAGATCAGCTTTTTCTGAAACACTCAATCCAGCCTGTCTGGGACCCACAACCATGCCACGGTCAATGAGATCACATTTTCCCCTACTCTGACGTGTGACGTGAACGCTGAAGCGAGTGCGAGCGAGGCCGACTTTCGACTTTCAGCTGTTTGCGACGAACAAATCAAACAAAAGCAAGTGAGATAGTTCGACACGACGAACGCGTCGAGTGGTAAAGTCCTTGTAAAGTCTCAACACACACTACCTGTCAAAAGTTTACACACACTCATCCTTTATTTTATTTTACCTCCACATTTTAGAATAATAATAATAATAATAATAATAATAATAATAATAAAGTCATCAAAACTCTGGAGTAACACAA
>JANDJT010000103.1:3962719-3970219 GCA_024331685.1 Stegophilus panzeri | reverse complement strand
TCAACACTCAGCAGGCATTATACAGTGTTAGCATTGAACTACTACTGAATAGTTTGTTTATCTATGGTCTCTTTGTGTAATGTGTAACTTGGCATTAACTGGGTACATTATTATTATTTTATTAAAGAATTTGGCCCCCGGAGTTCACTTCTTGCACCTATTAATAGTATTATTGTTGTCGTTGTTAATACTACTACTACTACTACTAATAATAATAATAACCACAAACTTTAAACATTTAACAAATTTCCATTTCCACTAACACATCAAGGCCAAATCCAGACTTCATTGCAAATTTTGAAGTTGAAGTAAGTTATTTGGCAAGAACTGGCCCCATTGGTGCTATTTACAAAAAGTGCTTGGACCCCGTTGATCGCTGTTTCTGCCTATATCATCATTATTATTATTACTGTTGTTGATGTGACAACACCGAACTGGATTATGGTTTCTGTTTAACATGTCTATTAGTGTTTCTTTACAAACTTTTAACATTTACAAGACAAGTGCTAAACTGGAAATTTTGATGATGGGCACATTATTTTTAGCATGCTAATCATTTCTAAGCAAGTGCTTGAATCAGCCAATCAACTTGTAGCAGGCATTTCACAGTGTTCGCATAGAACTATTACTTGCCAACAGTTTGTGGCAGTGGTCTGTGGCAGTGATCACCAACCATGTTCTTTGAGATCTGCCTTCCTGCAGGTTTCATCTCCAACCAAATTTTAACACCCCTGTTTTCGTTGATCAAGACATTCTTAAGGCAGTGATTAGATGGTCAGGTGGGCACGATTATGTTTGGAGCTAAAGATTTCAGGAAAGTAGATCTCCAGGAACAGGGTTGATGACCACTGATCTGTGGTCTATTTGGTGTTCTATGTAACTTGGCAAGAACTGGCCACTGGGGTGCTTGGACCCCGAAGATCGCTGTTTCTGCCTATATCGTCACTATCGCTGTTGCTGAGAAACCAAATGTTCATTTCGTTGTATTTTAACTCAACTATCATAGCTTCTTTACAAACTTTTCAAACTTTCCATTTCACGAACACGCCAAGGCCACCCAAATCCAGACTCCCTTGATAGTTTGGAAATTTAGAAGTCGAGCACATTATTTGGAACAGACCAACCGTTTTCTAAGCAAGTTTTCTCAAATGCACTCGCAACCCACATTAAATTAAACCGTTCAGGAAAAAGAAAGAAAGAAAGAAAGAAAAGAAAAAAGTGCTGGTTTTTTTTCCAATTTACCTCAGATCTAGCCGTTTCAATTGAACAGCACATGCTTGTTTTTCAAACAGATTTCCTTATACTCAGCTAATTTACTTCATGCATCTGCCAAAAAAATTAAATAAATACATCTCTCATTTGCCTCAAATGACATCATTATAGCCAAGTAATATAATTTGTGTTCAAGCCCAGTCTCTAACATGATTTGGGGAAAGTGTGTAATAATTTCCTCATGATGGTGGTACTTATTAGCCATGTTAAATGCGTGAAAATCTCTTGTGTGCAAATGTAACTTGTTTTGCACTAAACGCTTTGGCTGCTCGCCTACAGTTGAGGCAAGTGGAAAAAAAATTCGAGTAAAAAAAAAAATTATAAGTTTATTTCTCCCCTGAACCATCCCTTTAGTTGACACGTACTTGTTATTCCACTTGCTCCAGAAAACAAGGTTAAATGAAAACACTGGCCCTTTAAGAGCTGATCCAATACTTCATCCAGCTACTGCAAAAAGAAAAGAGGGAGCGGAACTGGGCCTATAAAAACCTCATACGTTAGGTCTTTGCGTTACCAGCCAAGTCTGCGTGAGAGCTGATTCATGGTTTTGGGGCACTTGCCACTGTAAATAGGCTTCATGTAATATGGTCTTCGGGCTCCGCTGGGATGGCAGTAAATCATCTCAGATGTTCCTTATTTATTTGGCCGGAAAACATCTGGAGCACAGCGGGCTGATGCCAAGTCCTTCGCTCAGCAGCTGGAGCAGAAGGTTCCACTTGGGTCCAGCTTTTCTCCACCGAGATTCTGAGCTTCTGGTCTACCGCTTACTGCTACTGCGCTCTCGTTCGAGTTAAGTCTCGGACCTACACCGGAGTTTGATAATGGTTTAAGACTTGGAAATTTGGAAGCTGAAGCTTGGTTGTAGTAGAGTTACTCTGAAAATATTTATAAAAACTATGACTTTATAAACACAAGCATGCACTTGTTGCTCTTGCAGAAAGCCCCATTGCCACCTTACTGTCACTTCTCGTAAAGAGCAGGGGTATAACCCCGGTGTCCTGGTGAAATTCCCCCATTGGCCCTTATCTATCCCCCTAATAGATATAAAATATGGCCCCCTAATATTTTATATATATATATATATATATAAATAAAATTTACTTAAAATAAGTTCAAATTAGGACACTTTATACATTTAACTTATTATTCTTATTATTATCATTGTGCCACAGGTGTAAAAGGATTTCAACTGAAGACATATGAAAATACTTTTCCGTAATCAGCCAATCAGCTTTCAGCAGGCATTTCATGATATCAGCATTGAGCTACAGTCAGGAAACTTGAATGCACACTCATCTATAGTGTTTTATCTAACATGGCAAGAACTGGGGCACTATTTGTGAAAAGTGCTTGGGCCCCGCATACTGCTTATGGCTAGATTTTATCATTCATTCATGTTCACAAATGTATTAGCAGTGTTAGCATTATTAATATTATAACTGTGGAACGATAGGTTTCCATCAAGTGCGACATTCTGAACGGGTCTCTTATGAGTGAGTCTCTCTCGCTTTTCATCCTGGAGTCTAAAACTCGAGTACTTTTCCACTAAAAGATAAAAGTGACTCAGAGTGTACACAAGGTCACCGAGTTCACAATACACACTTCTGATCATTTGTGAACTCACTCTCTCTCTCGCTCTTACTTTCTCTCTCTCTCTCTCTCTCTCTCTCTCGCTTCCCCATTCCTGTGTGTGTTTCTGGCCAGAGAACGTTCTAATCAGAGGACATTTGATCCAGGACTGAGGGGGATTAGAGGCTTTGCTGACTTCTTTAAAGCAGAGGGGGAATTACTGACAGAAACATCCGGCAGCCTGCCATACCATGAACACACGCACACACACACAAATGAAAATCCCAATAGTGTTTCCTTTAACGTTAGATTAATATTTTGAAAAGTTGTGAAAAAAAGCACACACCAAAGCACACAGTACTGTACGATAAATTATTATTATTATTTATTTTTCTATGGTCTATATCAGATATTAAACGCTTTTTCAAAAAAAAAATGTTTCAGAAATAACAGCAACAGCTTTTCAGAAAATTCTTCTTTTTTTAATAAAAAAAAGTTTTATACTATTTTGAATATTTAAATTGTAAAATGGTACATGGGCAGAATTTTGAATATTTAAATTGTAAAATGGTACATGAGCAGAATTCTTTAACTGCTATTTTTTTTTTTTTTATAAATGCAACAGTACTGTTTTGATAACAGTTTGTTAGCAAACCTACACACTCACACGTCACCATAATAATAAGAACAGCTGTAGAAACGGTTTGTTGGCGAGAGAGATGAACAGCGGGTTAACACAAATATAACCACTGTTTACATCCACGGTGAGCAGAAAAGCGTCTCAGAACACACGACACGTCAAACCTCCAGGCGTCTGCGCTATGGGATTACGGAACTGGAGATTTTCATAAAGCCGTTCCCTCCCCCTACTGTCCGGTCCAGAATTCTGTAAAAAAAAAAAAAAAAAAACTGCAGAGATTTCAAATTGTGCCTCACTTTCATGAGGCACGTCACAGTACCCTTAAAAAAGAAATGCTGATGAGATGCACTTAACTCGCTGTACGAGGTCTGATTTTACAGCTTTTCCAGAGATGACGAGGACGTGCGGCTCTGGGGAGAGATCTGAGCGCTAATCTGCGCTGCCTATGATTGATCCCCAGAGGGATCTCGCTAATGGGGGATTAACAGCCTGCCTGCCTGCTTAATAGCTCTCTCATACATACACATACACACACACACACACACACACACACACACAGTGGCCAGTCTGCTCGCTTAACATGGCCCAGGAGAGGATTCAGATATCCGTGTGTTGGATGCTCTCGGATTTGGATGTTTGCACACACACACACACACAGATGGAAAAAAAATAAATACTGCATTTGTGCTGATCAAGTTTCCGTCTTTCTCTCTCTCTCTCTCTCTCTCTCTCACACACACACACACACACACACACACACACACACACACACACAACTATGATGGTGCGCTTAGTTGAAATGTGCTGTACATCTCATGTTAATATTAAAATTTGGGACGTTTTTGGAAATAAATGAAATGCATTTGTATTAATTAACTATGTATTAATTGTTTTAGAAATATGTTTTATAAAATCAGACATCAATGTAGCAAAAAAGAAAGACAGAATATCCGAACACACTTTTAAAAACACACTCGTGTGCGTGTGCTCACGTACCCGAAATGTGCCGAGACCTTCCCAGGAGCGACGACCAGCTGACACGCACAGAAAGCCCAGTGAAAATAACCCACATTGAGAGGAGTGAGGTGAAGAAGAGGGGAAAAAAAGAATAAATTCTACCTTTGCTACAGTAAATCTGTGTATTCTTAGAACTGGGCTTGTGTGTTTTTAAAAGGAGGATGTTTATTTCAGCAAAAAAAAAAGAAAAAAAAAAGGGGGGGGTATGATGTCCAGACCACCGTGCCAGCTGGGCAGCGAGACCGCAACGCAGCTAAAGCTGTGCGATACAAGAGGCTGAGGGTCAACCTCACACAGCCTCATGTCTCTGACACACACACACGCTACAGCTCGGGCATTCCTGTGGGACGGTGTGGTCGGACAAGCCTGCCTCGGTTCTGCCAGTCGTATAGATTTGTCTAAAAATAGACGAGGAACACTCCCAGCCGGGTTTTATGGACTGCACCGGGGACGGTTTACAAGTCGAAAGAAAATGTGGAGGAGAATTAAATCTACACCCACATATGTTATGTTGCTTTATAAGGTTCCAGCAATACTCCATATTCCCTTTGGATGGTTTTTATCTTATCTTACTGCCTTTTCACTTGCTTTTCATTTAAATAAGCAGAACAGCTAGCGCTTTAACGCTCAGAACGAGGACGCTACGCTCCGTGCGCGGCAAAATCTTCGACTTCCTGCTCGAAATGTTCCTTTTTCATCTCTGGCTTATACCTGAGCCACTTTGGAGATACAAAAAAAATACACAAACGGGTCATGTGACCCGACATGGGACTTTTCCCAACGTGCACGCGCACTTCGCGGTCGTCTTGCCTTCGTCCAGTGATGGCAGCACACGAAACACCAATGACGGGCAGCAAAATTACCTATACGCAATGGATGGGTGTGGAAAATGGTGATTTATATTTGGGGCAGTGGTGGCTTGGCAGTTAAGGCTCTGGGTTACTGATCAGAAGGTCGGGGGTTCAAGCCCCAGCACTGCCAAGCTGCCACTGTTCGGCCCTTGAGCAAGGCCCTTAACCCTCTCTTCTCCAGGGGCGCTGTATCATGTCTGACCCTGCACTCTGACCCCAACTTCCTGGCATGCTGGAAGACGCATTATCATTATCATTATATTAGGTAGAATCGGTTCAGGCAAAAGTGCTCAAAACAACTAGCCAAGAACCTCTGGAGAACCTCCAAATCAACGGGTTTAGGTTAGTGTCTAATCTTTTCAGTTTAGCAGCCAGTCAATTTAGAAATAAAATAGCAAGAATGGTGCCAATTTGCTGCAGTGACCACCTTATTATGACACGACGTAGTGAAGAGTAACCACCGGACTGTGGTGATGAACTTCAGTATGAGCGCACCGGGCCCTACCTCAGTAAAATGATTCAAAATGCTGCTACAGTATACCAACAGCCATCCATCCTTCCATCCATTTTCCGTACCGCTTATCCTACAGAGGGTCACTGGGGAGTCTGTTGCCTACCCCAGGCAACTCCAAGCACAAGGCGGGGGACACCCTGGACGGGGTGCTAACCCATCGCAGAGCACAATCGCGCACACACTCACACACTACGGACAATTTGGAAATGCCAATCAATCTACAGAGCATGTCTTTGGACTCGGGGAGGAAACTGAACTACCTGGAGGAAACCCCCGAAGCACGGGAAGAACGAGCAAACTCCATGCAACCAGAGCGTGTGGAGGCGGGATTCGAACCTCCGACCCTGGAGGTGCGAGGCAAACGTGCTAACCGCTAAGCCGACCTTTGCTTATTTACATGAAATGTTCACTCTCGTTAATTCCTTCGCAAACCGGTTAGCGTTAGCCTTGCATACGATTAGCGAGCTCGCAGAGATCGAATGATCTTTTGCTTAATAATAATAATAATAATAATAATAATAATAATAATAATGTAAATCATCTTCTAAACATTCCTTTTCGCATGAAATGCACGACACTAACTTAATTTCAGCATTTACTCTTTCATTTGTAATACTGGCATACGTTTAAAAGCAGTAACGTTTTTTTTAGTACAGGTTTTGGATTCATACTTCCACTTTGTAGTGAGTCGTTTTAAAAAAAAAAAAATAATAATAATAAAATAACTTATATATACATTCACTTGAGGATCATTTCTTGCTCAGAATCAAATCAAACACGGTAACTAACTGGCAGATTTTCTGCAGATATTAACTAGACCATGTCCTTTATGACTCTAATAAACTCTCTCGCTTCATCTTTATAAAGTGTTCTTTATATCGAGTGAGACATACAGCAAGGCTGTCTTGAATTTGTCGAGCAATATATATATATATTTATATAAAAAACGCACGGCGAGTAAATTCTTCCCACACTGTAAAAGTCTTTAATAATGGTTTCCGAGGCTCACTTGATCACTGCCACACTCACTGACATCTCGCTTTATAACTCGTGTAGCTTCAAGCTAACAGAGAAAGCGATATAATGATCCGGACACAACGCCGGAGACGACGCTGAACACGAGAATAAAATCCAATAATACAACTATTACTGACGAGAATACTGTGTGTGTTGCATGACACACGTAGCACAGCTCTGCGGTGATTAATTCTCCGCAACTGCAGCTCTGATGAGGGTTACAGATACAAGGCAAAGCACAGATTTATCATTTCATCGTTCCCAGAGTATAAACTAACTGTACGGATACGGATCCCTCAACCCTCACGTGTGACTCCTCACGTGTTATACGAGTGATTACTTTCAACTACAGACTAACTGCTGGAGAAAAGCTAGCAAGGAATCTTCTTTCCTGTCGCGTTGTACGCGATCGCACGATCGCCGCACAGATCTGACTCGCGCACGTGGCCAGAGGGAGTACATCTCCACTCCGGCGTGGCCGAGTCACACTCGTTCATGTGTAACGCACGCCGCCGGGGACTGGCTGAATCTCAATTCAGCCCTGCATGAAAAATTCAACCCCTCATCCATCATTCAGTGGCCATGGCTAAGAAGGAAATTTTTATTTATATACTTATTTA
>JANDJT010000103.1:3880976-3908986 GCA_024331685.1 Stegophilus panzeri | reverse complement strand
TATATAGAGAGAGAGAGAGAGAGAGAGAGAGAGATAGAGAGAGAGAGAGAGATCCCATTATAAAAGCTAGTGTAGAAATTGTGTGGCGAGAGACAGAGAGAGAGAGAGAGAGAGAGAGAGAGAGAGAGAGAGAGAGAGAGATACAAGATATATATATAGAGAGAGATATATATAGATGGATATAGAGAGAGATAGAGAGAGAGAGAGAGACAGAGAGAGAGATAGATCCCATTATAAAAGTTAGTGTAGAAAGTGTGTGGCGAGAGACAGAGAGAGAGAGAGATAGATATATAGAGAGAGAGATAGAGAGAGATAGAGATATAAGATATATATATAGAGAGAGAGATATATATATAGATGGATATAGAGAGAGAGAGAGAGAGATAGAGAGATATATATAGATAGATATAGAGAGAGATAGAGAGAGAGAGAGAGAGAGAGAGATATATATAGATAGATATAGAGAGAGATAGAGAGAGAGAGACAGAGAGAGATAGACAGATAGACAGACGGGTAGAGCCATTATAAAAGCCAGTGTAGAAAGTGTGTGAGCTTAAGATGGAGCCGCCATCTTGGAGGCTCTTAAAGCATTATCACATAATGGCAGAGTTACAGGGACACGCTCCACGATGCTGCCGCTCCAGTTATCTGGGACATTGAGGCGGTGAGAAATGCCTGCGAGGGCTTAAAACGCCGCACCAGCAATAAAGCCTGGTCTGAACTTAACGTCCATTAATAACAGCGCGCAGCTGGAGACGACTAATAAAAGTATTCGAAGCAGTACACTGCGAGGTGGCGACACACTCTGATTGACGATACGTGAAGCTCTCGCTGCGGGAACGCTCGACACCGCTTTCGCATACTCCTTGCGGTTCGGTGCGGAATTTTACCGCGGCGCTATTGTACGTTTCGTTTCGGATTGGTCGGAAAGCGTTCCGTTTACACCACAGCGCTGCTGAATTTTATGATCAAAACGCACTCTCTCATAAGTTATCGTTTCTATGGTAGCATCTCGTTCTCGTTCACAGGACCGTGTACGATAGACGCTCGACGTAATTATAAACGGATTATGAAAACGTGTTTGTTTAACAAGGTTTGTCGATATGGTGAGGTTTTCTGATAGATGCTTGCATGACATTTATGGAAGGAGTCTCCAGTGCGAGCGCTCCGAGTGCGTTTTCCACTATTTTTCACTATTCCACTATGTTTTAAATTATGAGCACGTTAAAGTGTTTTTTTGATCTCGGATGCGTGTAAATCTACTCTATGAGAGCTTTAAAACAACATTAGGTACGTTTCAAATCCATAACAGGTGCGTAAGTATCGAAACTTAAAAAAAGAAAGAAAGCTTAAAAAAAAAAAAAAAAAAAGAAGAAAGCTTAAAGAACAAGCTGCGAGTGATTCCCCTTGACTCGAGCTCATCTCGAACGGTTCAGATTCAGGAGTATTCGTCAACCGACGTGGACTCCGATGCCTTTTGAAGTTCTCGGTTGATCTCGTAAGGCGCGCCCACCCTGTGTGGGCCTCTCTCTGATGAAAGGAAAAGCTACAGAAAGTCCTTTTGTCTCGTCTGTCTGGAGCGCCTCACCTCTCGTTACGTTAATAATGTAGCAATCGCGTGGCGGAATCGGCCCTGGAGGGTTTTAAGTATTTATCACGGACAGGATATCAGCCAAGCCTTGTTAACCGGTCACTGCTTTCCCATCCCCCTCGTCAGTGTTCACTTTTTTTCCCCCTTTTCCTTCACACGAGCATATTTTTCTTTTGTGTTTAGAGACGAGCGTCGTATTTATACCACAATTCCATGTGCTTATGCTATGGTGCTTAGTAGAGAACCTACATCACAAAAAAAGATCAACTCTGACTTGCTCCCTCCTCCTCCTCCTCCTCCTCCTCCTCCTCCTCATGAAATCACATGATCGCATGCATGGAGAAACACGCAACGTTGCAACAACACGCCATTGTGTACGGCTTTGTTTCCACAACAAGAGAAACATCAGCGACGGCTTTTTACTGCAGCTGGGGTGGGAAGGCTGGGTTATTGATGGAATTCCACGGAAATCCATTCACAGAGTCCCACTTTTTACGTAATTACACGCTGGCACTCTGCTGGAGACAATGGCCGATTTGTGTCGTTAAACGCGAGCATCCATTACACTTGGTGTAGAGTGAAAAAAACAAAACAAAACAAATACGTTTGTGTCCGGAGTACGGCAGTGACTTCTGTCATTTAATAAGGGCTTATTGCCACACTCTTGACTTAGCTGCTCTGTATCTTTTACCTCGGACAAGATGTACGACGTGTGAGGCTTGGGAGCTGGCAGATAAACGCAATCTAAACACATTTTGATTGTGTTTCTGTTCAACAAAAGACAAAACGTTGAGTAATAAAGAGTGCGGTAGTTATTACCGTCGTTCCGGGACGTTAGTTACATCCGAATCGGTCACGTCAAAAAACTGCGAATGCACGTGTTTGGAAGGATTACGCAGTATTTTACCTTCTATAAAATGACATCCGAGTTAAAATTAACGGTGTAACCATGCACCCCAGTCGAGATTCGATACGGATTTGTCATACTGGCTTCATGAAAAATTTAATAAAGAAAAATGATGCATTGTCCTTTGTATTAAAAAAAAAAAAAAAATTGCTACGAAAAGAGGTATACAAAAATGTACTACAGGTTCACCATATCTTAAAAAGTAAATCGATTTATAAATTCTCCCAAAACTTTTGATTGAATAAACCTGGGAAATCTCTGACCTGGGGACGGAAACATAACGAGCTCCGTAGCAGCCCCTGAAGCAGCGTTTTAACTGAAAAATAGAGCTCCAAAGTCGGCTAAAACGCCCGGTTTCCACAACCTCTTTTTTTCAGGGCACCGACGTGGGACTGGTGTTATTTGGAATCTATTGAAGAGCACACTTTTTAAACCGCTAGAACGTAGTTACACGTAACAGTATAACCTATAACGTGTGTCGTCATCGTGATCCGGAGCTATGGGTTGCGCAGGTTTGGACCTGCTGGTGTTCCAACAGCATTACATGCATAATTAACAGAATGCTCATATACACAATGAGAGCGGTAGAGCTTATAAACATGTCATGGTCACGTGCTTATAAGAGACTTAAACAATCTGTTTGTATTGAAATGAGGTTTATGTAGATTTATAGGATATAGCTTATCCGAGCGAATCGATCAGAAACGATCGTAATATTCTTAAACAATACTACACATGTCTGGAAATCTAATCACGAGAAATAATTCTAGGTTTTATTTCTAATCTGAATTCGATGGATACCTTTCATTTGAATCCTAGCTACTTATTTAGGATGTCTAACTGAACCTTTCCCGATGTGTAGACACCACAGTGTGACCAAGCTAACACTTAGTACTCCACAGGAAGACTTCTGCGGAAAGCGCACACGCCGTTATTTGTGTGTTTTTATTCCAGATACTTTTTTCACCCGCACAAGATTTATCTTTGTGAAATACTTGAGCTCCTTTTTTTTTTATCTTTCCCTTTTCATAATCGAAAATCGGCACCCTATTTGTACCCGAGCGCTGATGCCTTGCCCTGAGAAAGTAAGATTAAACCTAAAGAAGGGAGCCAAAGAAAACAGAACATGAGATAGGACATTTTAGTATCCTATGACGTCATTTTTCGTTATTTGTATAAACATCAAAGGACATCACTGTCAAGGTAATGGGAGTTCTAGACAGCGGAACGATAAACGCTTTTGGGAGGAACGCAGAGGAAGATCAAGAGTCTCTCTCGCTCTCCCGAACAATCAGCGTAGGCACTGAGCAAACGCATTCCTGAACTGCAAAACTCTGGCACTTTTACGACCTTCCTTCTCCGTTTGACTCATTTTTACATTTACAGTGTTTTATGGACCGCTATTATGGTTACCATGGCAATCCCAACAATTTTACTGTCTCCTCACAGAAGGCTTTTGGACTGCAAATACAAAACAAGGACACTAGAGGAAAAGAAGAAAAAAAAAAACACTCTATAATACAGTTTTCAAAGCTGGTTCATAACAGATAAAAAGGTAGACAAAACAGGTTTGGGGACAACAAAGCGTCTAGACACGAGTGAGTTACATCGTGCGTGTCTAGGCATATGATGTCCAATGAACGTCCAATGACGAAAGTGCCCACATACAGCTGTTCTATTGCCCAAAAGGTCTTGAAACAAAATAAGCCCTACAATAGATTGGGTTCCTACAGCAAATTCCAATTTGTCAGGCGAACATGTTGTGGCTTGCTGACCGAGTGCCTGAAAACAATGAGGAACTCGTGGAAGAACTCAGTGAGGAGCTGTGGCTAGAAGCCAGCTGGACCATGGGTCTTCGGACTGGGCAAAGGGGCATGGGTCAGCGCCAGTCTACTCATTAACAAGAAGCACAACTGGCCCGTGACGGAATTATACCATGCCCTCTCTCTCACCGTTTTGACCAGAGAATGCCCGTCTAGACGCATGCTCCCCCACTGGTTATTATGGCTCGATGATTGCCAACAAGCAAGGCAACTGAATGATGTCACTGTGTGGCCAGCGGACCCACAACGGTGGGGTTCTCGCTGGTAGACATATTTTCTCAGAAAACTGCTGATGAGAATTGGACAGCATTAGTTCGAGGCAGACGTTTGAGATGAGAGACAATTACTAGAAGAGAAATGCCAGAAACTGGGGGAGTTTGGTAGTCCTGGCTGGCACTTGGTGTTCCTAAACCAGGTCAAGCCAAGACTGTACTGCCCCAGGTACTGGGTGCTCTCATGCCAAACCGACTACAGCCCAATGTTACTCAATTTCTCTTCTCAATATTCTTCTATAAAGACTTCCTGGAGTCATACTCCTCTAAACTCAAACATACGATGTCCAATTTCTTTCATGAGAGATGACTTCCTTAGATGTATATAGTGCTTTTCTAGACACTTAAAGTGCTTGTCCTCAACCACCACCAGTGTGTAGCATCCACCTGGATGATGCGACGGCATCCACAGTGCGCAAAAACGCCCACCACACACCAGTTATTGGTGGAGAGTACAAGAGGCGAGTGATGTAGCCAATTCAAGGATGGAGATTATTAGGGGGCCATGATAGATAAGTACCAATGGGGGAATTTCTCCAGGACATTTTCACGTTTATTTGATTGCCTCTCAGTTCCATAGATTTAACCTCTTAAACCCAGGGCTCCTGGTAGAACCAGGATCATGTGTGCGGACTATATAATAAGTACAACATTTTTTTTTTTTAATGGTTAATACCGAATTGTCCCTAATGTGCCTTACCTGAAAGGCAAGATTCCATCAGCCAAATGGGAGAAAATTTAATTACATGATGAACCAAGTCACGGTTAAATTAAAGCCAGTTGAGCCGGATGTAATTACAGTTTTAATGGGAATTTAAGATGTCATTAGACAAACAACAGAACTGCTGGCAACACACCACAATGTTTTTACGACTGAAAGAAACAGTTTTTATAATGACTGTACAATCACCTTCGACTACAGATTAATGCAGTAGGACCTGCAATTAAACGACATTCTTGGTGATTATGTTTTGAAATGAATTTCACAATACTAATGGAAAAGTTCAAATGCGTGAACACTGAACAATACACAAGGGGGTCACGTAGTGATGGATGGATAACTGTTTAAGCAACAAAACAACACGTTTCCACCATTAAACAAATTGTTAAACGCACCACAATCGATTATGGATAAAGAACGCAAAGTCCCCACGAGAAGCCTCGAGAGTAGCGATTTGATTCTGAGTTCAATTGGCGCGTTTCCTTTTGAAACAGGAAGTCAGAATGACGGCGCGCTGAACTGCTCGACACATTTCCACACCAGCCAATATTTTATATTTCAGGTGTGCCATACAACGGCCAAATCTAAACAAATTTGGTAGCAGCTTACCAAACTAGCTAAATATGGAGAACGTTGAAGACTTGAGCAGGAGCCTTTTGTTCCAGCTGTGGAGTATGTCTCACCGCCATCTTCCTTTTGGTTTTTAGGTTTTAAGACCTACTACAACACCGTACTGGGCATTATTTTCAAGAATAAGCAAACAAACAAACGAACAAAAATAAATAAACAGACAAAATGTTCGTTATTGCTTAAAAACCCATCAATCCGATGAAGCGCAACAATTTCATCACAGCATCTGTATCAATTCAACAGCCAAAAGTCAGGTTTCCCCAAACAAAAACACAAGAGGATACGTACTACATCACTGTCAGGAACCACCGAGTACCAATGCAGACAAACCGTTAGGGGGAAAGGGGGTGGAGGGTGCTGAAGGAGGAAAGAAAAGCAAACCTTCCACCAATGCGACCATCTCACCTCCCTCTGAACAACACCCCCCCCACCCCACCTCCCCCTCCCCCTCCAACCCCACCGCCTTTCAGGGTCACCCTTTAAAGAAGAAGAAAAAGGACATCAATCTTTCCTTTCTCTCTACTGGAGCTGCTCAAGTTCACACAGATTCCCACTTTCTCACATCTGGAGCTCATTTTCTGGGGCTCCTGAAAGTTCAGGTCACTATTAATAACCACAACGAGCTGAGCTCAAGTTCAGCCAAGTGTCTGTGCTTACCTCCCTGACTGACATCGCTTAGAAAGGCATTAGAAAGCCTATAAAGACGGTCATGGCAGGCGCACGGCGGGCCGAGGAGGTTTGCATGAAAACACAAAAAGTAGAATCACCATAAAGGGGTTTGAGGTGCAAGTACTTCGAAGACATCAGGTCATATCCAAAAAAAATAAATAAATAAAATAATAAATAAAAATCAATCAATCATCGACAGGTATTGACAATGGCCTTAATGGTAAACAGGTCAAGATATTGCTTGCTAGTTGATAGCAAGATTAAGACCCTGTTCACTGGGATGGATATTTCTGAAAATGCCATTTTGGCCTCCTGACCACACTGAAGGCGTGAACATTGGAAACACCATTTTGGTTCCCTCAAAAATGAAGCCTTATTTAAAGAAAAACAAACAAAAACACTGATGTCACAGTGTCAGCGTACCCATGTGTCAGAAATCCGTTCGCCATGCCTCTGATGAGGTGTTTACTTTCTGGTCGGGACTTTTTTTAATAACGTGTTCTCAATTGAATTTTGCTTAGCGTTATTATTACATCCTTGTGCTGCGGGGCGAACGAGGATTCTGGGTAAGCCGTGAGCGAACACTTTGGATTCAAGCGCAACGTCATCATGGTCTAGTCGTACAAATATGGACGGCGCCTAACTCCTAAGTTCAAAAAGGTTCTCTCCCTTATCTGGAAAAGTAAACCGAACAGACATACTAGAATTGAAATGCGCTCCTGAGGGACGCGACAGAAAAGCTTTGCAGAGAGATCGCGAGTTCGTGTGCTGCAGCCATCTGTGGCGGGAGTCCTGGAGACAGCGTTACGGCGTTATTCTATCCCCTGGTCAATCAATCAGAGGGACGCTGATCGATCCCGAGCGTCCATTTACTCGTGTAAGGCGGATAGCGTTTTCCTCCGAGTGTGTTACGCTTCCCCGTGTCACAGCATGAGCAGCAGTTGAAAAGATGCCGTAAGTGGTTTCGCACGTCTCGGATGAAGCAAGTGTTCGCCCATACCCACCCTGATTGGAGCGCAGGCTGGTGGGCGGGAACCGGCAGGTGACCAAAATAGGGGGGGGGAGAAAAAAAATACAAGAAGAAAATACTAGAACTAGCGACACGATCCAATAACGGGACAACATTGGCGCAACGTAGTCATGAGATCGATAATCGATACCCAAGTTACCACACTAACAGAGTATAGCCTCCTATTTAATAAAGCATGCGTGGGATGGCCAATACTCAAGGTTTCAGTATCGATTTTCGGAGAGAAATGCGTTTTTACACTCGAATGAAGTGGGGGAAAAGCTGGCATATAAACAAAACAAGCAATAACGGCATATAAACAATGCAATAAAGTGCAAAGAAAATATTTTATGTGCATTCCAGCCTCTCCAGAACTGTACTAGCACAACAGTGTGCATTCCCCCACCCCCCATCCCCACATCCCCCATCCCCAAGACTGTGTTCGTCTGAGGCTTCAAAAACACTACAGTAAGACACGAATGAAGGAATGCTCTTAAATGAAAGCGATCTGATCAGGCACCTGGTCAACTAGCGAGGGGTGTGAGGATACTCGGCTTCGTACTCTCGTATACTCTGCATCGCACACGTACCAGAGTTTATCAGTGCGCAACAGGACTAGCAGTAAGACGTATGTTTTAAACCACGAACCCCGGCAGGGCTTGGAAAAAAAAAACGTGCTTAGAGCATGGAAAACTAAAGCGGTCCTTTAAATAAAGAGCAACAAGAGGTAGCCTAGAAGCCCCCTGCTAGTCCAAGCACCGATTTGTGAGGACTCAGCATGGCTAATATGATGAAAGTCTAATTAAATCAGAGCGTTTTATGGCGGAACTACACGATTAATATGAGCCGTTTTAGCATTGCGTTAGCTGAACAAGCGCCATTTAACCATCCGACATTTAAACCCAAGCAAGTTTCGTTTAATCAGAGCAGACATTTGAGTAAATTATAACTAGACACTGTTTACATTCATACTAGCTTAGCATTACACATTAACATGACAGTTTCTGAAAAAATTAAGGGGGAGAAAAATTAAGGGGGAGAAAGTGTATTATTTATTGCCATAATATAACAAAACAAAACGGTACTTTATACTGTATATCGGCGATGAGCTAGAAAACGAAAAATGGAACTTGCCGTGCTTGTTATTTCTTTTTAGCCGGTTCTCGTAGAAGGCGTGGGATCCGTGTTTTTGTTTATTTTGCTTCGTGTATCGTTTGCTTTTGCACAACATACTACGTTGCTACGTTAACGAAACAGCTTCGGTTGTAAGAATTATTCTAGCGCTCAGGAATTTTTACTTGGTTATGAATCAGGGCTCGGCGATACGAGGGTACGTTATCGGTGTTATGATAAATCGTGATATGATTTTCTGACTTTTTTTCCCCCCTTTTTGCAATATTTATTTTTTTTTTAAATACTTACAAATTCGGTATGCAAGTTTTTAACTTTTACTAAATCAATTCTAAAAATACAATTAAAATGTAAACGTTCAAATTTACTTCAAATATATATAATTTTTTTTTAAAAGCATAATTAAGCCCAGTTTTTATTTTTAAAGTGACAGTTAAAATATAACGTTACTGTTTGGCTAGAATTACATTAGATACCGTGATGCATATTGTGTATCGTCTTCAAGCATTGCGATGTGATATTTGGGTCATATCGCTCAGCAATAACTACTACTATGGTTTCATGCCAACTTCATATAGTGTATTTAGGAAATGATGACTACTGGGTAGATACTGTGGGTCGGGGTTTGGGGAAGAACTTAAAGATAATGAAAAAGATGGTTTTTAGAATTGGTCACGCGATACTGAAAGCAAATGTCTTGTTTTCCCAGTGGACCAACACGAAAACAGCTGCCATACACAGTGACCCAGAAAGACTAAGAAAGGAGGACTCTGCGAGGCTGAACGTCTAAACAAGAAAGCTACGAATATTGTAATTAAAACCTGTGCGTGACGTGGAAATGGTTCGGGCACTCACACAGGACTCTGTCATTAGTAAAAGTAGTTCAGTGATAGAAGTACGGTGAACAGAGAGAGAGAGAGAGAGAGAGACAGACAGAGAGAGAGCAAGCGCATGGATCGAGTGGGCCTTGAGAAAGTGTTGGAGCGAGTAGGAGATCTGCTGAATAACAAGGTTCCCTGGGCTTCGTGGTGGCGAGGCCGTCGTCTATGAAGAGCTGGCAGTCATTAACCTTGATGATTTCACAGAGAGGAGAATGAGAGCGCTCAGAAAGCGAAGGTTAAACGGCAAAGGAACGAAATCAGAGTCTTTGTGTGCGTCTTGTGGCAAGATACGCTGTTCATTCAGGGAGCCCGTGAATGGAGCTCTGTTCGGCTACAAAGATGAGGAGGCTGCGTGTTGTGTCAGAGAGGCTCTTTCACTGAACAAGCTCTCTCTCTCGCTCGCTCGCTCACTCACTCACTCACTCACTCACTCACACACACACACACGGAGAAGAGGGCTGAGAAGCCAGGCTGAGAGGACAGGTAAAATGGTGCCGATCCTATTCTCATGCAAACCGTGCTCATTTTATCATTACCTGCTCTTGTTAGACCAAACCCCCCCACCTCACGTGTCTGGGCTTTTATCTTAAGAGTGCGCTCTCGAGAGTAAGCGGGTTCACCTCTTAATGCTCCTGTGCTTTACGTAAACATTTCAAGTAACTGTTCTTCCATGCAAAGTAGCTGATAAAGGAGTATTGTGTTCCAAGGCTGGAAATCAAACAGAAATCAAAATGACCTTGTGTGCTTCGGAGACTTTGGGGGGGGGGGGGGGGGGGGGGGGGATTTAGGGAGAAGTGCACAATGCACAAAAGGACTCGCTGTAAAAAGTATCGAGGGTGGGTTATTTTTTTTGTTTTAGGTGTTTGGGATGGAAAACATTTTGTAGCGCTCGCTGGCTTGGCCGGAGTAGTAGCGGGACCTGGCGGGGACAGGAAGGGACCGGCTGCTGTCACCCCGCTGAGTCTTCTCTCGGTCTTGTGCAAACGCGACTCAGGGTAAACGCAGATGCCGAGGAGACAGTGAGTCTCAGCATGGGACGGCAGTCATGTGACCACACACGAACGAACACACACAGTTCCTCAGTGCTCTAATAGAAAGCAACTGGAACTTCATCTTTATACTGGGAATCGCGACTCACCCCGTCGTCAGGCGGCACCGCCACCTGGTAGCTCCAAGGTTCTCGGGCTGATCCAGAACTCGGGGTGCTGTCTGTATGGAGATATCTCAACAAAGTAGCAGATCAAATTCTCAAAGGCTTTTCTATGATTCACAATGATTCACTACAATTCACTATGATTCACTACAATTCATTAAGATTCATTAAGATTCACTACGATTCATTAAGATTCACTAAGATTCACTATGTTCATTATGATTCACTATGATTCATTATGATTCACGGTTCAACATTACTCAACTGCCAGCAAATCAGTAGGGTTGTGTTATTATAAATAATCGATGATTATTATTAATTATTATTATTATTATTATTATTACTACTACTACTACTATTACTATGAATAATAGCAATAATCATCAAATGTTATATTTTTTATTTGAAAAGTAAAAATATATTATTTGTATTACTATTATTAATAGTCTTAGTTTTATTACTATTGCTATTATTATTATTATTATTATTAATAAGCAAACTTATAATACATCAATTTGACTTTTTTATATTTAAAAAATAACATAACCAAATATAAAATATCATTTTTAAAACAGAAAGAGAAAAAAAATTAAATAAAATCTGTAAAATCTTTTACTGCTTCCAACCAGCTTGCAGTGATTAATAAATAAATAAATAAATAAATAAATAAATAGTTTTTTTTTTTATTAATAAAATATTTACCTAACAAAAAGAAGTGTATGGTGATTTATCACAATATTATAAAACATCACCCAGCCCCGTGTGTCCATTTGGGATTCCTCAGGGTTCTCCGGTTTCCTCCCACATCCCAAAAACATGCTGATCCTCTGACTGTTGTTTGGCTACACTAAACTGCCCTGAGATTTGTGTGTGTGTGTGTATGGTGTCCTGCGAAGGACATTCAGTCTGGATTCCAACCGCACCAGCAGTGTTCCCCAGATTTTAAAAAAAAAAAATAATAATAATAATAATAATAATAATAATAAAATCACAAGAGTTACAACTGCCCAAGGGAACGGTTCAGTAGCTGACCAGAAGGTTGAGAGTTCAAATCCCAGGACTGCCTGAGAACCAGTGACGTACCAAAAGGAACAAACCCTAAATCCCAGTCCAACCAGCAAACTGGCACCTCACCAGCCTGACCAGGGGAGGGAATCTCTCTCCACCCGCTACCATCTTGCAGTGTTTCCAGACAGCCAGTACTCCAACAGGCTGCGACGCTCTAATTAAACATGACGTGCGAGTGAAAGCCACCCAATAAAGCAGCCTTCCGCCCCCTAAAACATTTAACGCCCCCACAGACTCGCCTTTAAAACACAAATCAATAAGAGCACACTGCGCACTCTTATTCCCCACACTGAATTAAGAATGAGGCCCGGAAAGAGGCGGGGGAGACGGGAGAATGGAAAAAAAAAAGCACCAAATGCAGAAGAAAAAAAAAAAAAAAAACCACAAGAGATGGCCTTGGCCTCATTCACTCAGAAATGAAGAGTGGACATTTAGGTAGAGAGCACTAATGCGTTTTATTTTTTAATTTCTCTGGGTGAAGCGAAGGAAAGAGAGAAAAGCTCTCATCCTGTCCGCCGGGCGTCCGAGGGACATTAATAAAGCCGAGAGACGATACGACCGGGGTGTCTTCTCGGTCTCGGAAACGCCTTGGTAGTCGCGATGCAGCACGCTGTTTTTTTTTGAGGACGGGTGCGGAAGAGGGGTGGGGAGGAAGTCGGTACTGTATTTAACAGGAAACATCTAAACAGATGCAGATCGACAGATCCACGTGCTCTCGGTTTCAATACCCTCTTCACCTTGAGCTCACCGTTTCCCTTTCAGTCAAATCCACACTCCATCTTAAACTTTAATACCTCAAGGGTGGGCAAGTCATAAATTTATTAGCGAGCCCAGCAGGTCGGTAAAAGCTCCAGCGTGCTGCCAAATCTCATGTTTCCGTTGCCTGGAAACTATTATTAACCAGGCTAAAAAAGTGGTAACTAATGTATATTAACAACAACAACAGCGTATGGTGAGCTAGTTCATTATTTAAGTGCATTAATGCAGATTCAAGCAAGGGAATAAGAATATGAATTCTTGGAGTGTGGTCTATGTGTATCCTTATCCTCTCCTGATAAAGTTTTCAACGTAGCTTAAGTCTTAGGGAAACGTTTAAGTTACGAACTGTTGTGTTTTCCCCCTCGCATCGTGACTAAAAACACTATTCTGTTTTCCTGGCATGTTTATTTTCTCTAGGTACGGTTCGCACCTTCACACAGATGATGTCTTGTTTGTATCAAACAACTTTCCGACTTTATTTCGGTCTGCATTCCCACATGTTCCTGATTCTGAAAAGTCCGTCCGTCATCTACGCGTGCCAAATAATCTAGTAATAACTGTTCGACCGTCGACCTGATCGAAAGCAACGAAAGAAAGAAACGAACGCAAACCAGAGCGTACGCCGCAATATTCGGAGGAGCTCGCAATTTTTCAAAACTACCGTGCGTTTTCCGTGGATTTGTGTCAGGGCGCGTCACGGAACGTCATCACAACGCGCGTTCAGCCAATACCGTCTTCGATTCGGGCGCGTCGGTCTCGTTTACCAACGAACATCACTGCGAAAGAATTTCGTGCAATTGCAATTTCGCCAATTGAAGTACCTACTTGTGAGGTTAATGAACCGACTTCTAAGAGTCTTGGACGCACAAGTTACTGAAACGTCCATCCTTGATTTGTCTTTTGAAAACATTGCGTAAATAATGGAGGAAGGTGTCTAAACAGGATCAATAAATACATCAAATTACCAAACTATAACGTTTATACGTTTCAGTAGGTTTTGTAGAGTTATACTTCTGGGCTTTACATGGCAACTCAAACCCTACCGTGGTACTAACTCCAGAAGGATGAAACGGAACGATCTCTGTGTCTGATGACGTTCTCCGCTTTTACAGGGTGGATAAAAACGTGTTCGAGTAATTAACCGCTCGATTCCAGCGTGCTGGATACACCTTACAGGTCACATGTTATCTTATTCAGGCAGTCGGACCCAAAGGAGAGCCGGCGCTCTAATTCACCGTGTAAACTATTACCAGACATCGGGATCATAATTCAATACCTGAGCACCGACGCTGCAGGCTCGAGGCCTGACGAGACCGAGGTCCTGACTTAATTTAGACCTATGTGCTTTGAGAGGGAATGGAAAAGGAGAAGGAGAGGGGTAGGGGGGTGGGGGGACGGTGGAGTTTGGAAGGGTTGGGGCGGGGGGATTTCTGTTGGAACAGTTTTCCACTTGTAGCTCCAAATGTATTTTCAAGCATTTTCTCCCCTCAACTACTTCCAGATGTTGCAACAGCTGCACAGAAGCAGGAAAAGCACACATCGCTTCTGCGTGTCATTTGCTATTCTCTTCAACAAAAACGCGCCCCGACAAGGCTGCAAAAATGTCGGCCAGCGCCGATCGGCCCTGACTTTGATTTCTTTACGAGAGAGCCAGCTTCAAATTAATGCCTCTGCGCCGCCAAAACAAACCCGCCGCTGACGGCAAAACAACAAACTCGAACGTTTCGCCCAGGAAAGAAAGAAAAGAAAACCTGGTTTTAATGAAACAGAAAAAAAGAAGTTCCGAACGACCCCGTCACCTGTAACAGCTGACTCGACTTACACACCTATTAGAAGAGGAAATGTACTGAAGAGAGCGGAGAAAGCGGAGAGCTCGGGGGGGGGGAAAAAAAAAAAAAAAAAAAAAAAAACTGACCTCCGCCACTTCGGAGTGCTTGGAGTAAGTGTTTTCACAAACCTGTTGGCTGAAGCACAAAGCCTGGTAATTGGGCCAACATTGTTCAGCAGAGTGTGACCCGCTTGGGGTGGTCAGAACACAAAGCAGAGCGGTAAAATAAAGAGACGGACGGGGGTGGGGCATTAGGATACGTCAAAACTTGGCAGACGGCGTTAAGCAAAAGGTCTTATAAGGAAAGCAAAATACGATCCGGCGATGCAGCTGAACAGCTGAGGGTTAAGGTGCTTGTTCACGGCTCTCGGAAAACTGCTGGGAGTTGAACTTTCTGGCTGCCGGCGCAGAACCTGTTCTTCCTCAGACACTCGAACCAGTGCAGCTGCTGCTTCATAATAAAAGATCTTGTTAGCAAATGTGCTTCCTGTCAAATAAAAGCTCTGCGTTTTTTTTGTACCTCGCAAAAACAACAACGTTAACAAACTTCGCGTCCGAGCTAAAAGTAGGTTCGACAACCGGAGAACGAAAGAAAAAAAAAAACAAAAAAAAAAAACCCTACTCTTTACTGACTTTCACAAAGTTTCACAAAGTTTCCATTTCGTACATAGTCACGCTAGTTCAGCTAGCTAGCTAGTTCTTTTAAGTTCCAAATGAACACAACACCAATAAACTAGTTAAAGTTAGCTAACAACAATCAGCGCACGCTAAGAATCGACAAGAATTGTAGTCATTTTTAACGTATATACAAGTTTTAATGTATAAACAACGTATATACTGAACATTACAACTGCTTTGACTAGCTGGATTAATTAGAATGCCTGTCAGGCGTAATTTGTAGAATTAGGATGTGAAAAAGCTAATAAAACCGAAAAAACAAACGTACGTGCAGTGCATATCAAGACACCTATAGATTTCACGTACGATGTAAGGAGAAGAACAGAACAAGAATAGCTAAAACGTTGGTCAATGATTGGTTGAGTGTTAAGGTCACGAACACAACTAGTGTTTACTCGTGCTAACTAGCTAACTAGCTTGACATACTTTCTGACGTTACATAGCCACCACTACTCAGTCTAGTCCGTTAGGTTTCCAGGCAACAAAAACCCGGAAAGCATTTTTTCACTTGGACTAGCTAATGGATTTATGATTTGTCCACCCTTATGGAACGGACACCTCGGAAACGTAACGACGCCCGAGACCGAGCCCACCCCCGGAGTAACCTCAGCTGGGCAACTCTAAGCTGAGTTAAGCAGACACGCGTTCCACATGGACTTATTAACCTGTCCAAAAGACCTTCACTGCTTAAAACCTACGAGTCAGCCGAGTACGAAAAGGAACGGAGGTGGCTGAGAGCTCAGACAAAATGTCAGGACGGGTTTGTGCACTCGAGACTATTCTATATTTAGGTAAAGTCTGAGACGAGGCAGCCGGTTTATTCATCCACTTGATGACTCCCCCTGCATTTAGAATGGGATGACTCAGCCTCAGGTGTTTGGACGCCGCAGAGAGAAGCAGGGGAACAGAAAAGAAGAGAGGAGAAAAAGGAAGGATGAAAAAAAAAAAAAAAAACAGAAGGGGGGGTGGGGGGTGGAAATAAGGCCAACGCGCTCCAAATGTCTGCCATCGCTGTGGGGACAGATGCACTCAATGGATCCAATGAGTCAATGGAACGTCTATGCATCACTTCAAGGAGGCTCGAGGGATGCACCAGGCTAAATAAAACTGACAATAAATAGACCTGAAGTGGATATAAAGTGTGCAGACTATTCTTCAGATATGCGGTCTATTTTCTATTGGAGAATCTTAACAAGCTTGTAAGAGTTATCCACCGTGCAAGCGCAATTCTCACTTTGGTAGAAACGATCCCTATTAGAGCACTTAGGGTTAGGGCTCCATCGACAGAGCACTTTTTTTTTTTTCTTTGCTACTCAGATCCTGATATTGAAATGATTATGCTATGTAGCAGTAAGCCAATCAAGGAACATTTTCGTCACAGAACATGCTTTGCAAATCTACACGCTCTCTATTAAAGATAATGTTTAAACAGCAGAACATGTTTTATCAGGTTACTTGTATTGTTGGAAGACAACTGAAGTTCCTCCTTTTGAGAGGAGGAAGTATTTTCAGATTGCAGTCGGATTGGATTGCCATCATTAATTGGGGCAGTGGTGGGGGCTGGGAATGGGGCAGTGCCAGGGGCAGTGGTAGGGGCTGGGAATGGGGCAGTGCCAGGGGCAGGGAATGGGGCAGTGGTAGGGGAAGTGGTGGGGGCTAGAAATGGGGCAGTGCCAGGGGCAGGGAATGGGGCAGTGGCAGGGGCTGGGAATGGGGCAGTTCAAGCCCCAGTACCACCAAGCAGCCTCTGTTGGGCCCTTGAGCAAGGCCCTTAACCCTCTCTGCTCCAAGGATACCATATCATGGATGATGCTGCACTCTGACCCCTGCTACCCAACAAGCTGGGACATGCTAGAAAAAAAAATCTCTCACTGTGCTTTAATGTATACGTGAAGACTAAAGGCTTCTTCTTCTTCTAATTGTGAAAAACGCCCAAGATCGCTCTTATTTCCTGACATCTTTTTATTACAACATGCAACAATACATACACTAAGCTTACGTGACGCCGTATCGCACGGTATCGGATGTTGGTACTTTTACGACTACGAATAAACGAGTGTGGTATCGGAGACAGAATCCCGCACTGGCTCACTGCGAACTGAGACAAGCAGCTTACTTTTAAATCCTCGAGACTTTACACAAAAGGCGCAACACACACAAGCTTGAGACTGAATATACACAAAAACAAGGAATATATTTAGACGTGACCAAATTGCTAGGGGAATACAAGTCTCTTTTTGAGCATTATGCAGTACTGAGATAGAGCGCGAGACGCATGACGCAACCCCGTCAGAACCGCACGCTGTGTAGCAACAGAGGGACAAAAATATCATCAGCCTGCTAAAACTCAAGCTCATAAATATAACCCCCGTCCTCTTGGGGATGACCGCAGACTGGCCAAGGTGCAGCCTGAAAGCTCGAGATAGCATATCTGCCCTAAGTGAACGAATACTTTTTCACCGATATGAATATCGCTACGGTGTTGTATAACAGTCATGATTTGTTTGTTTGTCTGGGATCACATGGCCTTTCAATACAGAAAACTAAGCTCGAGTTCTTAACACATCCTCGATCTATTTACACCCGCTGCTTGAAAAACCTGCGATTGAGCGGAGAACGCAGCACTTGCAGTTCTTAAGGAAATTTACTTTTGTTTTATAAAACCATCAAAGACAAGCTTCAGACAGGAAGTGCCATTTATCAACCTTTAGAGCCCATTAGTCCTTCTTTCATCCACTTAAAGAACCTATTTATCACGTCGGAGACACTGCACTTCTTCTTCAAGCTGGTGCGTTTTGGAAATCGGGATGTCGACCGAGCGACTCTCTCCACCGCCTGCACCCACGATACACTTCAAGTGCCTTCATTAGCGGTTAAAAATAACACTTGAACAGTCAGCGCTCTTGCAGGCGCCTGAAATGGGTGCCAGCGCAAACACAATTAGCTTTTAGTTACGGCAAGCTTATTGTAATGGTTCTAATACTTTAAATATAGACTTTGACCCAAAATGGCGCTCTCGAGTTCAGCAGTCTGGGATCAGGGAGTCGGCCATTTTAAGGGCTGTCTCGACCGCAAAATCCTTCCAGTGCACTGGAACGTTCACTGCACCGCGAAAAAACAGGTAGCATCGATGCTCACTATGTTCCATTACTGGAAATGACGTCATATTTTCCGTAGCCTCTCAGCTCGAAAAAAAAAAAAATGGCGGACGAACTCTCGGCCAACTTCGTCTACAAACGTAAGTAGCTTGTTATCGTTGTTGTGGCTCTCAAACGATTACTTACGTTAGTGATCTTTCACTTTATTTGGCGTTTGGGTCTATCGACTTTCCAAAAAAATCCACTAGCTAGCCTATGATCCTGCTTGAAGTACATGATGTATAATATCAGAAACATATCGGTCCTGCCTGCTGCTGATAAATACCAGCAGTGACGATTTACGACGCGAGTATGTAGTCATTTCATCGGTGTCCAAACGTGTAGTGAGCCAGGGTCCTTACCAGTGTCCGAGCTCGAGTACACCATATATCGATTCACCACCTAGGGAGCGAGGGAACTGATTGAGACACACTCCTAGTCCTCGCTGTGCTCAAGAAACCGTAGGGCGTCTCTTTTTTTTTCCATTTAGGAGTTTGTTGGCAAGGTGTCTATAGCTAAGGACTGAAAAAGGGAACAGTGTTCAGGAAGACACGCCTCCTGAGGGCGGGACACATCCGCTGTAGAGAGCATTTAAGTGGACGAACACAACGCTAGTACAGGATGAGTCATCAAAAAATAAATAAATGTTTGGGAATTGACAAAATTAATATTTTTTTCATATAAATATGATCATATTGTTGTCTATAGCGTTAACAGATGGGTACAAAATCCCCAAACTGTGAAGTTCTACAATCAATTTTTGACTGCTAGCAAGACTACAGAGATGTAAACAAGTGACATGGCTTGAAAGGAACCATCTGCCAAACGTCCTTTTTTTTTTTTTTTTTTTAAAAACAGAGATCCAGAGCAGAGCAGATAAATCTGCTGACATTTTCACATGAAAACTGTGTTCACTACAAATATTAAAAAAAAAAAAAAAAAAAAAAAGAGTTCCAGACCACTCAAGAAGACCTGCTAAACCTGCTGCTGCACAGGTTTAAGAGACACACTTTTAACATCAGCAATCGGTTTACTCACTCCAGGGCATTGAGACAAAGCTTAAAAGCACATGAATGCTTAACTCATTTTGACCTTTCTGAAAATTACCTCGGCAAGTACAGCATAGAAATGCATGCAGTCCACTTCTGAGCATTACATCAGCAGGCAACAGTGCACATGCGTGTGCTTTACGTGCATGCAACATCATCGCCCGATGACCTTCTGCACAGTGTCACCCTCAAGAATAAAGCCCACCAGCACTTGTCTGGCAGCACTCGTCACCAGTGCTTGATTATGTGCAGAGTGCACATCCGGAGGTCTCCACTATCCATTTTTACAGTGATGGCCCTTGAACTCAGTACAAACGACGAGGTAATTTTTTTATTGTTTTGTACTGAGCTGTTCAGGTGAGGATTCACTTTTGAAGCGAGCCATGGGAAGGGCCCCGAAAAGGAGGTCTGACAGTCTAGTCAGCCAAGGAAGAGACATTCCTGATGCTGTAGAGCCGTTTGCTGTGTTGCAAGAAAAAATCAAGTTGTTTTTTGTCAGCGAGGAAGCAGTTGATAAAGCAGTTTCAGAGATGCCCAATGATGTGCCACCAGTTCCGTCCATTATGAAGATCCATCGGGTAGTGTCCCTAGCCCATGGAGAACTGATATACAGGGACGTCAGCTGCTTGTGCACGACAACACAAAATCTGCACTGTGGGCGCTTTAATGCAAAGCATTTCAATTTCAGCAATCAGGCGACAGCTCCCATGGCTCCCACAGTGACAGAAGTTCAGTGGGAAAGTCGTGAAGCTGTTGGCAAATGGTGTGTGCTGAAGTACGATGATGATCTGTACCCTGGTGTCAGCACAGATGCACGTGAAACACGTGTTGAGGTCTGTTGTATGCAAAAGATTGGGGTCAACAGGTTTTTATGGCCAGTCTGCCAAGACATCCTTTGGTACTAGTTTGAGGACACACACACACACACACACACACACACACACACACACACACACACACCCACCCCCGATTCACATTCCTGTTACTCAACGTTCATTCCTGTTATTAAATAGTTTTTCTCTAAAAAATAAAGTTAAACCACTGCTTTTCTCAATTGTGTTATGTCCATCATTTATCAAATAGTTTAATTTATTACATGATTAAAAAAAAAGATAAACTTGAGATTTTGGTCTCCTTTAAAATAAATTAAAAATGTCTTGGCATTAAAAAAATACATCTTGTGTGCATATATAGTGATTTTTTTTTTTTTTTAGTGACATATATCAATTATTTAAGCATGCAACCAACCATTCCTTTAAATAAATAAAGTTACCTGAGATACATGACCAATATACATTTTGAACAGTGAAATATGTGTGTTATTAGATTCAGTGTTGAAAAAAGATTTTAAAAAAATATGAAGTTTAATTTTTAAGAGTTTTTTTTTTCCAAATTTTTCCAAATGTCACCCATTTGGTGGAATGGCTCACAAATAAATAAATGATTTCAGATTCATGATTCTATGCAAATTCACATTCCAAAATATTACAAAATTAAAATGATGCCCAAAATTAATAGCTATTAACACCATTTCTTTTTCCTTAACTTTCCTTAAAAGCCATGTTATGCCCTGAATATTTGCACCAATATTGGAATAGCTTAATTAACAAAGACAGCAATAAGCTATTAGCTGGAAGCTCTATGCTATCGTCTGGCAAGTTTTATATAACAAATTCGCTCCTTTTTCCTTTTATGAAATTACCCCATTACCACTGGGGTCGTACCCAGTTAGGAAAGGGTGATTACCACTTAGCATTATGCAGCATGAATGCTAAAAATGTTTCAAAAAAATATTTTTTTGATAAGAAATTCAGTTTTCACCAAATATGCTTGAACAGTACTCAAGGTGAACAATCTTTTTCAGGTACAACATGGATGCAAGAAATTCTTCCCCTGCTCCTGAATGGAGGAAATTTTACTCCAGTACTGACCATCCCAAACTGGGACAGAGTGCCATGGCTTGAGGAGTTACGTACTGCTCAAGTCATAGACAAGCTGAGTGCTCCACGAGCCTTCGTTACCCATATGCCTTATCATCTAATGCCTTCCTCCTTCTTCTCTTCTAAGGCCAAGGTAAAAAAATATATATATATATATGAAAAAATGAATGAATGCTCAGACATAGCTGGGTTTTAATTTAATCTGGATTATCAAGAAAAATATCCAAATTATTTGAAATTTATGGTTCTCGGTATCTATTTAGGACATCACATAGTAACATACTTCATCATTAACTTAGCACATCTTAATTGGGTGACAACCCAATAGGATTTAGATTTGGGCTCTGACTGGGCCATTTCAAAACTCTGATGTTTTTCTTTTGAGTCCCAGTTGAAGAGAAGCAGCCCTATAGCATGATGCTGCCACCACCATGCTTCACCAGGTGTGGTGTTCTTTGGGTGATGAACTGTCTTGTTTTTACCCAAACAAATCTTTCAGTATTATGCCCATAAAGTTCTACCTTGGCCTCATCAGAACATAACACATTTTGCCACATGGTTTGGGGTGATGTGTATATAGGCTTGGATGTTTTTTAATTTAATTAAATTTTTCCTATGAGATAAGGGTTCCTGTCTAGCCACTCTACCCCATAGCCCACACATGTGAAGAATATGAGAGATTGTTGTCACATGCAGGGAGTGACCAGTACTTGCCAGATATTCCTGCAGCTCCTTTAATGTTGCTGTAGGTCTCGTAGCAGCATCCCTGATTTCCTGTTTTCTTCTTGTTCTTTCGTCTGTTTTGGAGGGATGTCCTGTACTTGTTGTCACTCTGGTGTCCCATTTTCTCCACCTTCAGTGTTCCGTGGTACATCTAATGTTTTGGAAATTCTTTTGTAGCTCTCTCCTGATTGATACCTTTCAATACTGAGATCCTGTACATGATTTATAAGCTTAGTTGGATGCAACCAATAAGATGTCAAGGAAATCATACAGATACAGCTGATCTTTATTTGGTGTTAATCAGAATCACTTCACTGATGGAAGGTGTACGATCATTACTTTTGAACATAAATTTGAATTTGATTGGTTAATTCTGAGTATAGTCATATGACTCAGTATAAAAGTGTGTGTTCACTTGTGCAACCAGGTTATAAGGGTTTTTTTTCTTTGTCCCGCCCCCACGCCACTTCTCTTATTTTTTCTTGGTTGCTATGTCATATTAAAGGTGGGTAAAAGCTCTGACATGATTTATCTTGGTTTTTCGTTTTTAACAGGGGTGTGTAAACTGTACATTCCCGCATCTCTAATATCTTTACTTTTACCCCTAGGTCATTTATGTTTCCAGAAACCCAAAAGATGTCCTGGTTTCCTCTTTTCATTTTCACCAGATGGCCAGTTTTCTACATGACCCAGGAACCTTTGAAGAATTTGCAGACAAATTCCTAGCTGGGAATGGTGAGAAAAACAAACTGATATATTGAATGCAATGTTATCATGGTGTTGGTCTTATCTGTAGAGCACTGGTATGATGTGATATCATTTGCTCAGTGTTTTTCGGAAAGTGGACAGATCATGTGAAGAGCTGGAGAAACACAGATTTAGGAGACAGAATTCTTTACATCACGTATGAGGAGATGATTCAGGTAATGTGTTTCCATCCAGCTGATCCTATGGAATTAGAGAAAATTAAATGAAGAAAGATTGTATACTACAAGCTAAAAAGTTTATATATATATAGCCTACATTGGGCTGTTCATGTAATTCATCTGGAACATTTCTAGTAAGAAACTGATATCCGCCATATTGTCTAGAGACTACGAGTTGTGGTTGTGCTCTCTTTGTCATACTCTCTCTCTCTCTCTCTCTCTCTCTCTCTCTCTCTCTCTCTCTCTCGCTCATGTCAATCAGAGCAACACTAGCCAGCTGTGGGTGTTTGTGAGTTCATGTATGCAGAAGATTGTATATGGTGTTTTCCTCTGAGAGTGTTATATTGCCTGTGACTCTATGGTTTGCAAGGCTTGTTTACTGGCTTCACATGTCTCAAAGGAAGCAGGCGTCAGTCTTCATCTTCCCAGTTCATAACTGTTGTATGATAGAGGAGAGCTGACTAAGACCAAATTAGGGAGGTAATTGGGGTAAGAGGTAATTCTGTTCCTTTAATTTCTTCCCACCATGGGAAAGCCAAAGGACAGAATGTGTTGTTTTGCTGTAACAGTTTCTTGGTAACAGGTTGCCATTTTTTAAATATTATTTTCAAGAGAACTCGTGTTTTATTACTTACTAAATAATGTGATACACCCATAAGGAAATCTGTTACTCTTTGACTTTGACTATGATCTTCTTTGACCTCAACTGGCAGGATCTGCATAGAGTTCTTGAACACATTTCATTCTTTCTTGGTAAGCACCTGAACAAAGACACTCTGAAACGTGTGACTGAACACTGTGAGTTCAAAACCATGACGCAGAACAAAATGTCCAACTATTCACTGGTGCCACAGACAGTAATGGATGCCCAGAAGTCTCCTTTTCTCAGAAAAGGTAGAGATTTACATGTTACATGTATTTTCTTGTCACTGCAAGTACTGGAATGTCTTAATTCTTGATTTCTGCTGTTTCTAAGGAATTGTTGGAGATTGGAAGAATCATTTCAGCTCAGAATTGGAGTCGAAATTCAATGCGGCTATTTTTGAAGAACTAAAGGGAACTGACATCACATTCCCCTGGGATGAGGAACACAAATGAAATCCCAGTTCGTAACATGATGATCAATTAAAAAATTAAATTCTTCTTTTTAATTGTATTATACCATAGTGTATGTGATATACTATTCCCCTTTAAAAGTCTTTAAGAGTGAACTTTTAAGGTTGCTCATTTTTTATTATAAATGTTATAAAAATTCTCATTTTAAATTGTTTAAAATACGCAAAAAGTAGCTGAACATCACTAGTGCCAGTTTATTGCTAAATTACATTGTGCAGAAACTCATACCTACTTTTGCAAGTCAAAACTTGCGAAAGAAACAGCATGAAAACAACCTGCAGTTAGACATAAGTCAGTAACAGAAACATTCAGTTGCACTTATCATTGTGCTTTGCAGGGGGCATGGTGGATTATTTTCTCCCCCCCCTTTTTTTTAAATAACTTTTATTATTTGTCTTATGCTTATGACAACTTTTATATGCCTACTAATTAGTTACTAATTACTGTACTTGTACTGTAGTACTGTACTATTATATTGTTACAAACTGTTTCATACTGTATTTTTAAAAATATTTTATACTATTGATTTTATATTGTTGATTTTCTTCTTTGACACTACTATTTCATTATTATTATTATTATTTACCTATTTTGATATTTTATTTTTGCCTTTTGCTTCTTCATTTCTGTTTTTACTTCATACTATTATTTTAACTATGAAATTTGCTATATAAGTAATCTTTATTATTATTATTATTATTATTATTATTATTATTATTATTATTCAAACAAATACCCTAGCTTTCTTCAGCTGTTCAGCTATGATATTCCCGACACCTCTTCTTGTGACCCCAATAAACTCTCCAGTCATACACTGTCCCTCACCAGTTGTGCAGGCTCTATTGTGTAAATGCTTGCTTTTGTCTTCATATGTTCTGCAGTGTATTAATCCTTGTTCAACACCCTCTGGTTCCTGGTAGTGCTAGGATCTCTGGGAATAGAGAAACAGTACTTATGAACAGCAGGCTTGTCTGGAGCTGCAGGCACTAGAATTACACAAGAGATTAAGCCAGTTTTTAAGTGCACTTTTCATGTTGAAATCAAATCTTGAAATTAGTAATCTATTAGAATTAGTAATCTAAAAATCTAATGGAAATTAGATCAATTAGTGACAGCCTGTTCTCCTTGGTTAACTCTTAAACGATTTTTTTTTTCTTGTTGATAGGTACACATAAACAGTTGGACATCATGCATAGCACTTTTAGTTTATGGTCCAAATTTATATTCAATAAATGGAAAAAAAAACCAAATTCTGTTTTTATAGTATTACTTTACAACTGTTAAGACCAACCATCCACTGCAATGGACATTTTTTAAAAACAACAATAAAAAGTATTATATTTTGTTTTTGTTTTTGTTTTTTTACTGAGCGTTGTTTTTGAGTGTATTCCAGACAGGAAAACAATATTATTTTATTTTATTTTATTTTTTCCATCATTGGAACATAATTCCGTTATGGACACAGGGACCCAAATGACTGAAGGTTAGCAGGATTTATTGACGTGAAGAAGAGGCTGGGGTGTGTGAAAAAGAACTGGGACAAAGTGAAGGCGGGGTCTGGACTCAAAGCTGGGTCCGCAAGGTCGAGCTGGAGCAGGTTTGAGTGCTGTCAGCGGTGTGAAAGCGGTGTGAGAGCTGACACAGCGCCGGTGAACCTTGAGGGAGGCAGTCGGGGCTGGGTGTTGTGGAATTATTATCCAGTGAAACCCTCTGTCAAAAACCTGGGAATTCTTGTAACAAAGGATGTCCTAGAAAGACAAAGCTTAAACTTTTCTAGATTAAAAAAAGACCACACACACACACACACACACACAAACAGAAACACAAGATAAAACACGGGAAAAACGGGGCTTCTGCCTGGATCATGACAAATTCAGGTCTGACAGGATTACATGAATGCAAATGTCTGAACAAGGGGATCTGCAAATTTTAGGTTTTTAGCTAGGTGGAAAAACAACATATATTAAGTCAGCCCTGTACTACTACTACTACTACTACTACTACTACTACTGTACTGTTATATTTATTTATTATATTTATTTTCTCATGAATCAAAATGTATCCACATAACCATTTCACAGAACATGTAAGCACTTTTTTGAACGTAAAATAAAATGTTGCCACTTGACTGTAAGAATGCAGCCGGTGAAGGTGGGGCTAGTTATTTTGGTTAAACTATAACAGTCATCAAAACCAAGGTGAAATTCAACACCGTGAACAAAGTCATTTATCATGATGGACCAAAGCGACCTGTACATGGATTATCATGGGGTTTGTCTTCCAAAATTCGCTTACACTGCGGAGAGTTTGAACTATTTTGAGTCCTTCCAGGTTCAGGATGATGATATTTTTGTAATTACATATCCCAAATCTGGTGAGTACACTATGACCAAAAAAAATCATCTAAAATAATTCTTTCAGTAATATACTAATAATAAAGTAGATATTGTTCCAAAATGAAATAAAAAAATAAAATAAAACAAATAAATAAATATAAAATGTCAACGTGTATAACACATGCAACTTCAGGTTTCAGGAAAAAAATAATTTTGGATGTCCAGAATAATGAATTATATAGTGGGTTATATTACAACCCCTATTCCAAAAAAGTTGGGACGTTGTATAAAATGTGAATGCAAACAGACTGCAATGATTTGCAAATCTCATAAACCCATATGTTTACACATCTGAAAAAGGCACCATCAATGCTGAAAGGTATATACAGGTTTTATAGCAACATATGCTTCCATACAGATTCCATCCCATCTTTACTTCTGAGAGACTCTGCCTCTCTAAGATACCAGTTGCCAATTAACCTAATTAGTTGCAAAATGTTCCTCCAGCTGTTTCTTTTTAGTAATACTTATTTTTCTAGGCTTTTGTTGCCTTGTCCCAACTTTTTTTGAGAAGTGTTGCGGCCATCAATTTTAAAATGACCTTATTGTTTTTTTTAAAACGGTACATTTCCTCAGTTTAAACATTTGATATGTTTTCTATGTTCTATTGTGAATAACATATGGGTTTATGAGAATTTGCAAATCATTGCATTCTGTTTTTATTTACATTTTACACAGCGTCGCAGAACTTTTTTGGAATTGGGGTTGTAATAATAAAATGTAAATACTGCTTTATTACCTTTTACTGTCTGTGGTGTGTTTCCCATGCATGCACACATTAATGTAAAAATGTAAATGATTGATGGTGTGACTAGTTAGATCACTGAACATGTGACACATTTTGCAAAGACAGCAAGTAGTTTAGTTTTCTTTCATTTATTGGAAATAAATAAATGATACAGTAATTGTAACTTTTATTTTCAAGGTACAACATGGATGCAGGAAATACTTCCTCTGGTGCTGAGTGGAGGAGATCTTACTCCCGTGCTTACTCTTCAAAGCTACGAGAGAGTTCCATGGCTTGAGCATGGATGTGCTGCTCAAGTTGTAGCCAAGCTGAGTGCTCCACGGGCGTTTATGTCTCATATGCCTTATCACCTGATGCCATCCACCTTCTTCTCTTCTAAGGCTAAGGTGAAAACAAAAGAAAAAAAAAGTGGAGTAGTTTACAGGTGAATCTCCAAAAACTGGAATGTCATGGGAAAGTTCATTTTTCCCATAATTTAATTCAAAAAGTAGAACTTTCATATATTGTAGATTCATTACACATAAAGTGAGATATTTCAAATATTTTTTCTTTTTTTGATGTAATCTTGATGATTACGGCTTACAGGTCATGGAAATCAAAAATCCAGTATCGCAAAATATTAGAATAAAGAATTTATAATATTGAAATGTCGACCTGAGAAGAGTTCTAATCAGCTAATTAACTCAAAACACCCGCAAAGGTTTCCTGAGTCTTTAGTCTCTCAGTCTGGATCAGTACACACAACCACACAGTAAAATCCCTTGTGTTGAATTAACATCCAGAGTGTTCATTTGAGTCCAATGGACTTATATAAACACTGTAGGGTGTAAATTCAACACTCTGGGTGTTAAATCA
>JANDJT010000103.1:3869128-3880876 GCA_024331685.1 Stegophilus panzeri | reverse complement strand
ACAAATATTAAAAAAAAAAAAAAAAAAAAAAAAAAAAAAACACACACAACACTAAAGGGGGAAAGAGAATATCCTATAAATCCTACAAATCAAGCCCATCTGTGCACAATCAATGGCTCTGCAGATTATAAAGCATTTAAACATGGCTCATAAACCTCAGCCTTTCTGCCAGCCGAAGCAGACGATCCCTGATGGAAGTGTCTGAGTATTTGTCTCAGGGTACAAATCGCCCGTTGGAATGCCGCGTACGGAGCGACTCGGATGCGTCGGACAAATCGGACCTGGCTGTAAGAAAGAGAACGTTTCGGTTGGAGGCTGGAACAGAAGCTTTGTGTTACGGGATTGAATTGAAAGAGCGGTGTGGAGAAAAGCCTTTATACAGACAGCTGCTTTATTTGCAGCTCTATCAAAGTGCGGCGGAGTGCAGAGAGACGCCGGGCCCCGACGGCTCTCAGATGAAGGGAGCCGAAATGAAGTCGCCACATCTGAGAAACTCCGCATGACCTCGGCGACCTCGAGTGACGTCTAGCGCAGCAGCTACGCCGGCAGCCTGGTGGGTCTGGACGTGACCGGAAAGCGTCTCGAATCACAAACCAAAAGCTGGCTGTTTCAGTGCTGAATAAAACATCCGATTTTGATATTTAGTCGTTTTTTGTTTGTTTGTTTTTTTTACTTTTAATCTATATTACCTTTTATCATCGCAAACATTCTGTATTTAAAAAGAAACGATTAAATATCCCAGCGTGCAAAGAGAAACAAAAACAGGATTTCTCTCATTGGTGGATGAGACGGCAGCGTGCTCTCGGCTCCGCCCCGCTCGTTTTCTATTGGTTCAACGAATCGAGGTGCAACTGAGGTTCAGTGAAAAACATCTTGTGTCCTTTCCCCTTCAGTGGATTAACTTTTCCACTGGGATTATTTTATTTGCGTTTCGTCCGAGCGCAAAGTGTCCGTTCCTTACAACGCAGCCCTTAACCTCAAATACTAATTCATCTAAAACACTTAAACCTACTTCAACCTTACGCTGTGACCTTTCTTCATATTATTATTATTATTATTCTTTTCAGCTAATAAAAACATACAGAAATGGAACACCAACGATCTCAGCACCTACTCACTTACTTACCTTCACTCTAAAAAACAAAGGCTCGTCAATGGTTCTTTACAGCACTGTATGCTCTGTTCTTGTCAGGAACCATTTTTCATTGTATAGGGTTCAGATTTGAGCTATATGGTTCTTTGGCGATTAAAGACGTTCTTTTTTTTTTTTGTTTATAGGTTCTTCAGAGCAGAGTATTGGTTCTTCAAGGTGTCATCCCGTAACAGGTCAAAAGTGAACCCTCTAAGGTTCTACGTCGGACTGGAAAATGTTCTCCAGGCATCACTCTTAAGAATCTTCCTTTGGTTCCTTAAAACTACAAAACTAAGGGTTTATTTATTTATTTATTTTAAAGAGAACTTATGTTAACATGGTTCCTTGTGGCACACCTGTGAAGAACCATTTCTGGGTAAACAGATGGTTCTCGAAAAGAACTTGAGAGTAAAAGGTTCTTTGTACAACTTAAAAAAAAAAAAAGGTCCTCCTACGGCATCAGGCTCTAATTGGAACCTTTATTTATTTTTTTTTAAAGAGCGTTCTTGCTAGAACGAGCACTGATCCCAACAGGATACGATTTCCAGACGCATGTCTGTTAAGTAACGTTGCCGCACGACACCTGTCGTAATTACGATCGGTTCTGACGGGATAAAGCAATCTCTGCGTAAAACCCTACAGATGGGAGCGCAATCATATACGCCGAGGTACCACGTACACATTATCGATTCGATCCTTAACGTGTACGGAAGCCATCTTGAAGACATTTGGTAGAGAATACGTTTGTTTGCCCACGTGACAGACGTTAAACTACGTGACGGTTACCGATGAAAACAAACGGATAACTTTAACCACATACGACGACGCGTTCATTTTTCTTTTCTGAAAAGATATAAAGAAATCCCTCGTTACGTTTCAACTTCGAACCAGGAAGTTGAAATCTGACTCACTGACTCGTTATTCAAGTAGTAGTCAGGAAAATAAAACACAGTATCAGATTTTTGCTCTTGTATGCTCGGAGATTGGATTTGGCAGCCTTTAGATTTCTGAAGCTCAGACGTACATTCGACAATACATTCAGGACACGATGAGAGGTTCTGGAAAAATTTATCTCCACAAACCATCCCTAAAATGGCTTCCTAAGACGCTTCAGTAGAGCCTTTTAATCTAAGTGCGTTATTATAAAAAAAATAATAATAACAATAATACATAATAATATCTAATCCAGAGTCTGACAGCACGAGCGGACGTCTCTGTTTTTAAGATTGATCGTAAAGCAGCCAGAGAGAGCGAGAGCGAGAGAGAGAGAGAGAGAGAGAACGGGATTATAAAATGACATGACAAGACAGAGTACTCCACACTGTGGTTCAGGATTCTGCTCAAATGGCAGCCCTCCAACAGCCATTCTGTGGGAGGCAAAGTAAATAAGTTGTCATCAATAATAGACAGCGAGTGTTCAGCTCCGGCTGGTTCCTATCCTCCAGACGTACCCGCCGGCCTGAGATTCACTGTCTCGGCTAATAGCTTTTGATAGGCCTTCGCAATAATTACTGAGGGGCAAACGCACGCCATGCATATTTCATGACGTGGCTGCGTGTTGGCGGGCCGTCTCCGAAAGCATGATTGGAAACAAATTTGCCCTGGTTAAGTGAAAAGAATGAAAAGTAGAAAGCGCGAGATTGATTGCGGGGATACTGTAAAGCACACGGAACCGAAGGGGACGGCGGCGGATGACGTGCCGATCCTTCAGGAACGCTTTATGGTGTTAAATATGAGATTTTTCGCACTAGGTCACGGTGTAGAGATGGATAATATGTAAGGAATAACACACTTCGGGGTGTGCTCGTATAGGAAAATAAATCAAAATCAAATCAATAATGACAGCAATAATCGTTAAAATTTGTTCGGTTGTTAAAAGTGCTCCAAATCCAGGTTTTTCCTCTTTTTGTTTTCTCCAGCGACTCCAGCGATCTCGAGCACTTCCCCAAGTGGTAATCAATCCAAAGCGTGACATCATTAGCCATGTTTACACGTGCGACTGCGATACCGTTTACACGTCCCCTAAAAACGTTGCGATCCGATTCAAATCCTCGTTTAGACGTGCGTTACGTTTACATTTATATCCCGAACAAAACTTCTATACAACCGCAGTGCATGATATTTTTTTGAAGCAGATTGAGAAACTAATCCAATTCAAGCGTTTACATGGATAATTGGACCGACTGAGGTGTTCACACGAAGGCTTTTCAATCCGATCGAGCCATCGATCCGATCACTAAGGGATTACTCGGCTGCGTGTGAACGTACCTAGTCTGAAACTGAATTCAACCGACTCAACATCCGTCAGAACTTTGGTAAGCATCGTGCCATTACGGTACGTTTACTTCGGTAACCTCTGACCGGCTTCGACCGGATCCACGTCTGAAACTTTCACGTAACTTTTTTCTCACGCGATTTTCAGGAGGATATGAGACACGCTTAAATAAATCCCGATCATAAACAACACACGTGCAGGGAATAAGCTCAGAAAGGAGAGAGAGAGAGAGAGAGAGAGAGAGAGGAAACAAAACAGAAGGTTTCAAATAAATAAAGACATTTTAAAAAGTCAGTCATCTAAAATGAGACGTGATTAGCGAGTATTCCTGTAATTCAGGACATTTCTATCAACACTGCTGAGCCAAGGAGAAAAAAAAAAAAACCAAAAACACATTAAATAAAAAGTCTGAAGCTTGTGAACGTAATAAATACAGGGTTCGTTCTCAAAACTGCTGAGAATAAAATCGATTAAAGACTGATTTCGTTCAGATGATTTACGTGTCGTTCTTCACATCCACATCGTTCAATTTTTCCCAGAAATTACACGGATTACAACCAGAAAAAGAAAAAGATTTGATCTTCTATTTTAAATTTAAACCCCAACTTCGCTCGTTTCTTTCTGTTTACATGGAGATGGTTTAGCTTGAACACTCACCGTTTAAACTGGCGTCGGATATCAGACATATTAAAAACCTGTCCAGAATCGGATTAGGGTCGGATCAGTCAGCAGCACTCAGACATGTCATGCAGCTTTCCACAACGACGTGCGGACTGAAACACGCACATTTCTTGTTGTTTGGAAACACACACACACACACACACACACACGTTACATTATAACACGTTACATTAGAACGACGTGTTCTACCTGTTCAACTCATCACTGCTGCGATCTGGACTGGACCGAGTTTACACGCTGCGGAGCAAACCGAGGAAACGTGGCTCACGTGTTTGATATGAAGCGTTTTTATGGGAGGACAAATACTCTTTAAAACACGCTTTATTATCTGGGAATTAAAGAAAACAATGAAAAGTGACACGTTAAAAAAAAAACAAAAAAAAACAAACAAACAAAAAAAAACCTTGAGAGCAGATATTTCTAATGCAGCCGTGTAGAGGAGTGTGAACATGTGTGAAAGCTAGAGGGAGAGCTGCTGAAGTTTTTATTCCTACACACACACACACACACACACAGACAGAGAGAGAGAGAGAAGTAGAAAGACAGACAGGTAGAGAGACAGAGAGAGAAAGACAGAGAGACAGACAGATGGGTAGAGAGAGAGAGATAGAGATAGACAGAGATAAAAGGAGAGCGAGAGAGACAGAGAGAGAAACAAAGACAGAGAGACAAGTAGAGAGAACAGGGGAGAGAGAGAGAGAGAGAGAGAGAGAGAGAGAGAGAGAGACAGACAGACAGAGAGACAAATGGGGAGAGAAATAGACAGGCAGAGATAAATGGAGAGCAAGAAAGACAGACCGATAGACAGATACATAGACAGAGAGAAAGACAGACAGATAAAAGGAGAGAGACAGAGCATCTGATAATATTGTGCTGATTTGCTATTTGTATTTGCACAAGTTCTAAATTAATTAATTTGCATTATATACACATTTATTTTTATGTACATTATATACAGTTAATGTTTATGTTCGTACATTTTTCATTTATAAATACATTATTCCTCTTTTACACACACACACACACACACACGATTTACTTAATTATTTAGGTTTTTTTTTTTAAATACTTTTTAAATTTTTGCCCTCCACTTTTTTTATTCATAATTAATATTTATAGACTTGTATACATTTTATTATTATTTATAAACATTATTGAAAACATCCACTTTTCATCCCAAGTCTAAAAAAATATATTTAAAAAATCCCAATCTACATTTAGCACATTTTTATATATGTGTGTATGTATAGTGTAATTATAAATATTTATATTACAGATAAGTTTGAATGAATTGTTTGGGTAATATTTATACGTTTTATTTCACAAGCACATAAAAACAAAACCATTCACTTTATTTAAACCCAAAAATAAGAAGTGTTTTTGGAGGATAAAAGTTCTCAGGGTTTCTCTTTACTGATTTCTCTCTCATTTTTCAGGGGAAAAGCTTTAAACCATCCAGAGGCAGAAAACTACTACTTTCCCCACAGCTTTTCTCCAATCATCTGCCCGAACCCGGTTCTGGAGCTGCTCGGTGGAGTGAAGTGGGTTTGTTCCGACACACAGCTACTGGGTTTAATTCATCAACAACTTCATCAACTCACAGCACTCATACACCACTAACAAGTCCACAAAGTTTAACCTGAATACTCAGAACATTTCCCAAAGCCCCAGTGTGAACATTTACAACACAATACAGCAAATTTCATCCGAATTAAAAAAACAATAATATCCTGTTTTAACAAACATTATTCCTGAATGAACGGACATTGTCTAAGCTAACGTGCTAACAGTGCCAAACACGTCAATGTTTATTTATTTTATTCCCAATTCAACTTCACTCATTTACGATACAATTTACCAAACCAAAATAAAAGTAATAATATCGAAATGAATTCGTTATTTGTTAAATAATTTAGCTTGGAAGCTAGCCGTTTTTACGTTAGCGAGCTAGCTTCTTAATCAACAGCCGAGTCGTTTATATATATTTTTTTTATTATTAGTATTCAATTAAATAATAAAAAAAAAAACCTTCCAGAAAGAATATAAACGCACCGAGTATACGAGGTAATGGTGTTAACGTATGTTTAGTGTAAAAAAAAAATTAATAAATAAATAAACTTTCACTAAAATGTTGTCCATTAGAATAGAATGACAAGCAGGACCTAGCTAGCTGGCGACCAAAACTGGTCCCAAATACCTGTAAACCTGATATACAGTCCACTAGGTAGGGTGTACAGGCAGTTACTTCATGCTGGGTGTAGTGCACGGATTACAGGGAGTGGGAATCCGTTTGGGATGGAGCCCAACGTGCAGCTAATAAGTGTCACTACAGCGCCACCAACACAGCCGGGGCAACAAGCGCACTTCATTTACCCCCGAAAAATAATTCAACCATAACACAATCATAAACACGCATCAAGAGCGGATAAAGTTGCCGCCGCGTCAGGTGAATATCATCACTCGAAGAAGCTCGCTAAAATAAATTAAGAAACAGATATGTTATAAGCTCAAACGAGCGGCTTCCCGAGGCAGCGCCATGACTCTGGATCGATGCGAATCGAACAAAGAGGATCAATTTCCGATCAGCGAGAAAGAGCCGCTTTAATCAATGGCGAGAACCAGAGGGTCCCGGAAAAAAAACCCAGAGCGAGTCCAAAAAAATAAATAAACAGCGCCGAAAGAGCCGCGGAGAACCGCTCCAGAGCCGGAGCTCGCACTTACGGCGTTCAGAAAGCAAGGCAAAGTGCGGAGAGAAAGGCTAACCTGCAGTTGCTGTAAATCAAAGCGCTTCCAATATTGAAACATCGATCCCGCATTGGCCGCCATCTTGAGACATATTGAGACGGAGTGAGAGGCTGATAGAGAGAGCGCGAGGGGCCGGAGTTCGCGAGAAGGGGGGAAAAAAAGAGCGGGAAGCGCGTAAAACCCGGAGCGGAGTAATCGAACGCGGCCTTCGCTTATCGAACAGCGGCGTGGAATGGAGTTGATCGAACAGCGAACCTGACTCTGTATTGAACGGTGCCACGGAGCTCAGTGATCGACCGGCGATATCTGTAACGCATAAAACGCGGACTGGAGTTTTTTTTTCTTTCTTTCTTTCTCCCCCTCACCACCACCATCACCAGGATCACGTTTACATTGTGAATAGCTGGGAATATAAATGAAACACAGCAGCAGAGCTGCACTATTGATTACCGAGCTATCGATTTCATTACTTTGTGTTTACTTTATCTGTTTTTTTTCCCCTGCACTTTCTGTTTTTTGTTGTTTTTTTTTCTCTTAAAAACCCAACACATTTTTTTAAACTTATTTATTCGTTTCTTCATCAAACGGTTTTAAACGCTTTGTTTATAAACAGATTATCATTCATAAAACATAATTATCCATCCATGTTGTCGTATTTTTTATATCCTGTTATTAATTATTATCTGTATTTATTATTATATTTTATACTTTATTTGTCTGTTTTTTCATCTTTCATCTAAATAATGTGTCTCGTGATGACTCACTGAAACGATGACTCGCATTGCTATTATAACACGACGTAATAATGTTATTACTTATTAACTTATTGTTTACTGTAATTGTTTATTAAATAATTGATCACTGAATCTTTTTCAAAAAGTTGTTTTATATATATTTATATATATATATATAGGCATATATTTGCATATGCTGATTTTTTAAAATCTTATTATATATGTTTTTCATTCTGATGATTATTATTATTATTATTACTTTTTAAAAGATTCCAGATTATTATTATTGTTGTTGTTGTTGTAAAGCTCTCAAAGGGTTTTTTTTAGGCTTATATAGATTTGAAATGTTTAATAAAGGGGCTATATAGCTATAAAAAATATTAGCGTCACCATCTTATTATTTTATTCATTGTATTATTGTTTTGATCAAACGCTTTGATCTGCTGGACGTTTGAGCACGGGAGCGTGATGATGGCGCCCCTACAGGCAGACAGCAGAACTGCATGCTGTTTTTTTGAGCGAGAGAGAGAGAGAGAGAGACTGTGTGTGTGTGTGTGTGTGTGTGTGTGTATAAATATCTCTCTCTCTCTCTCTCTCCTGCATTGACACGTGGTATTAAAAAAAGTTTCGTCTTCATTTATCATTTTCATTCAACTTCCGTAAGGGCTTTATCCTGGTCACGGCAACGGTGGATACGGTGTTTATCCCAGGAACACTGCCTATGAGGCAGGAATACATCGTGGACATGGCAACAGACCAATTCTCACTCTTATTCACATCTAGGGGCAATTTAGCACAACCAGTCCACCTACTGACATTTCAGAGGAACTTAGAGAAAACTCAGCCGGGGAAAACATGTCAAACTCAACCCAGATAGTAACCCGAGCTCAGGATCTAACTGGGTGTTCTGCATAATTATTAAATTTGTATTAAAGGTGATACAATAGATTCTTGAAATGTATGAAATATAATGTGCGTATTATAATGTCAGCACCTTATTTATACACACTAGGAACTCTTTCTCTGTGTGTGTGTGTGTGTGTGTGTGTGTTGTGTGCATGTGTCCATATGTATTCATTAAAAATGAAGATATTATGATTCCAAACACCAAGCTGGCAGTCTTTTATGAGTTAATAAGCACATACTGGGTATTTTAAAATACAATATTAAATTTAAAGCGATGGCCTGGGGGTCTGTCGGAGATCCACACGTAGTGAACAAGACACAAGGGTTGAAGTATGGAAAAAAAAATAAAAGCTGACTAGTTAAGTTAAGTTCACTTCAGTTAAGGTGCATCGTAAATCCAAACCCCTTTTATTGCACCAAATTAGATGCCTAATAAACCGGCAACATGATAGTAGTATAGTAATAAAAAAAATGACACAATAAATGATCAGATAATGTAAGAACTGATTTTTAAATAATTGATCTCACAAATCTGAAATGACATTTATTAAAGAGCAACTGTCATGAAGTGGCTGATAATAAAGTATCGTCGACAGTTTTAATGTGATAAATTGGTGAATTTGCTTGCCATGTAAGTGTACGAGTATTCATCATTCATATATCGGCCTAATTTTTGTCGAAGTTATACATTTTATTGTGTATTATTATTTAATATTTATTATTATTAACCTACTTTTGCCAGTCTTTTAATAACGTTGCATTATTCACAGCTTCTTTGAGTGTTTGTAGCACTAATGTGCACTAGTGTGTATTTGTGTCTTTTGTGGTCAGTTGGTGGAAAGTCTAGCACCACTTACTGTATATGTCTGCCTTTTTATTTTATGCTCAATTTGGATAAAAGCATTTGCTAAATGATCTAATGTAAAATGTAGCATGCTTTAAAGTGCACCATATAGCTACAAATGCATCCATGTTTATACTTTTAGCTACATTCAACTGGTGCTTATTACATTTTCCAGATGATTCAGTGGAAACCCCTGTGACTGCGTTTAATCCTGCCTAACAAGTCTGAGCGTTTCATGATACTAAATTAGATTTCACTCTCTTTTAGGGTGTTTTATGTGCCTATGGTGAGCACTTATCCTTTATGTCACCAACAGTGAACTGCGATGTGATGTAAAAAAAACAATAATAATAAACCACATCAGGGGATTTTTTTTCCACCATGTTATTTTTGATCCCACATTTTTTTTTTCCCTGTAATTTTTTAATGTCCTATTTCTGCCTGTCCTTCCATTTTTAACTAATGAGGCAGATCCTCTTCAGAAAAAAAGCTGGTCTTTTGGAACAATAAGGGAGAAGAAGCTGGCTTTGTAAAAATCGGTTCGGAGAACTGAACGCCCGGATGGTACAGAGACGAGTTTGTTCTTGGAATTCATGAAATGGTGAAATTCTGTGAAGTGAAATATGTTTAAAGTCTACACAAACCTAAATCTAAAGTGGGCTTGTGACAATAAACTGGTATGTCCATCTAACAGTGTTTTAAACATATTTAAAAAGCAAAAACATCAGGAGAAAATCAGAGAAAATGCTATTTGATTTAAAAAAATATTTTCCTATATAAATGTGCAAGCCCATATTGAATAAATATTCAATTTAAAACCAAATATTTAATACTTTCACTGCCACTTCAGGCTTATATACCATTTAACATCCATTTATCATTGAAATATTCGGATTATACTGTAGATATACTGAAATCCATGGTGTTGGGTTTTACAGTTACTTTACTAGTGTAAATTTCTTATGGCGTTCCAAACCTAATCCGAATGATTTATTTTTAACAAACAAATAATGATTACTTTCCTGACTTATTTCAATCAAATGTGTTTCACAATATTGCCATAATTATAATGCAATAGCAAACACCACAACCTGATTCATTTGTATAATAATGTATTATAAAGTGTTAATGGATGGTTCTGTGATTGGGCCGCCATTTTTCTTCCACTGATATTGCATTTACAAATATGTCCGTAAAATAAAGATAAAAAAAAACCTAAAATACTTTAAACACAATTAAGTTTCCTTCAGAACAATTTATGTGTATATTACAGAACCTCTATAGCAATCCCAGTGCAATATAACTACACTTTACATTGAAATATTATATAAAAATACTTCAGAAGTCATATTTTTGCTTTAACTTGAGAATCCATTTAACATCCTTCTCCAATCTCGTCCATTATAATGTACATTTTATTTCCTCAACATTCACTCAACCTTAACATGAACACACACCCCTCCCACCCCCCTCTTGGAAATATTAAGAATATTCAAATTATATGTCACCTGTTCATTTCAAATTCCTGAAGGTCATGGGAAGAAGAAAAGAACGATTCCTCTTATTCTTTCTTCTTTCTTTTCCTTTATTTTCATTGATACTTTCATTGATATTGGGTGCATATTAAAAGCACAACCCTGTACTTAACTTGTTTACAGGCAGAATTAAAAAAAAAAAAAAAAACACATAAAAGACTTAGGTGTTCCTGGTAAAGGAGTGTCACTGAATGTAAATAATGTTGTGATGAATATAATTGTTACCATTATTTCCACTGACACCAGATATGCTAGTAATGCATCAGTGCTTTCATCGCTTTGTCACACACTCACATTTGCATGTTATCCAAAACCAGGTCAATGCTGTGTGTGTGTGTGTGTGTGTGTGTGCGTGTGTGTGTGTGTGTGTGTGTGTGTGAGTGTGTGTGTGAGTGTGCTGATGTCAGGATGACCTGACCTTCAGAGGTGAAAAAGAGGACATGCTGATCTGCAGGGTGTCCTTGATATCTGCTAAGGCATTGCATACACACACACACACACACACACACACACACACATACAAACATACCTCAGCAACTATCCATGGATAAGATATAAGCACAAGTTAGCATGACGCAGTGTTTTCACACACATACCGTCATGCAAAACAAGCTTCCTTCATGCTTGCTTAGTGGTTCAGGTTGTGTTCTGTCTCTAACAGGAAGGTCATGAGTTCAAATCCCAGTGAGAACAGAAATGGAGGAATAAAAGAATCAGATCTGTCTTGTCTGACTGGGTCGTTGACATTTATGGCTGTTGTTTTGGTGACAAGCGGCCCATCGAGCAAGACGCTCACCATCCCCCAAGCATTACGTATAAATATTATGTCTATAAATCTGAGAGGGTTTCTTTATTCTTCCTTCATAGACAAAGCACCATAACATACTATATATATA
>JANDJT010000103.1:3854919-3869028 GCA_024331685.1 Stegophilus panzeri | reverse complement strand
TCTCTCTCTCTCTCTCTCTCTCTCTCTCTCTCTCTCTCTCTCTCTCTCTGTGTGTGTGTGTGTGTGTGTTTGTGTGTATGTGTGTGTGTGTGTGTATGAATAAATGTATGTATGTACTGTAAATAAAAAGTTCTGCAATCCTCCCAAGTCCTCCAGTACATCATTGCACACAGACTAATATATTTATTTTAATTTTGATTATTATAACTGAACACTCATGAAAACAAATTTATATTTACTGTCTCATAAATTAGAATATTATGACTTTTAGAAGATTGTTTTAAGTAATGGCCAACTGAAAAGTATGAACATGAAAAGAAGGAGCATGTCCAGCACTCAATATTTGGTTGGGCTCTTATGGCTTGGATTTCTGCAACAATGCTGCATTTAATAATCATTTAAATGACACCTTCCATATGTACCTATGAGCTTATTTCTCATTATTACTCATACATATTGCTCATTTTCATAATATTTCTCTTATATCATTCCACAGTGTAACTGATCGGAAAGGCATGTAGTTACAAGACTATGGAATGTAAAATGGCTCCTGGGAGTTTACAGGGTTTCAAATGCAGGCCAAAATCTCTTTACTACACGTGTATACAGTATATAGTTATTTATATTATATATTTATTTACAACTATACATTTTTAGCTATTACTGGTTTATATCATGCCTTATTCATAGTACAGTTGATCACCAATGCAAATAAAATGCATTAAGTATAAAGACACAAAACTAAGTCACAGTAAAGACAAAAAAGTCTAACTAAAGTTACGGTACAGTGTTACGGGATTTGCTAATAAATACTAGCATTATTAAGTGGTAAGGTTATTAAAAGGGGGAGAGATTTAACTTGTTGTTTTTTTAGCTAAGCTTTTAATAACTAGAGCCTGATAAATAACAGATGGCAATGTGTCCTAGATTTTTGGCGGATACAAAGAAAAAGCATCTCTTCTATGCATAAGCTGTTTGGCTTTGGGTGATAATTAACCACTAAGAGGGTCAAGATCAAATTATATAAGAAAGAAAGAAAGAGAGAGAGAGAAAGAAAAGGTAAATAAAATTAAATGGAACACAAAATAAAATAAAATAATAAAAATACTTATAGTAACAACAAATTGCAGTTAAATATTAGTAGTAGCAGTAGTAACAGTGATAGTAGTAGTAATAATAGTAATAGTAGTAGTATTAGTAATAGTAGTAGTACAGCAGTAATAGTAGTAGTAGTAGTAATAGTAGTAGTAGTAGTAGTAATAATAATAGTAGTAGTAGTAGTAATAGTGGTATTAGTAATAGTAGTAGTAGCAGCAGTAGTAATAATAGTAATAGTAGTAGTATTAGTAATAGTAGTAGTACAGCAGTAATAGTAGTAGTAATACTAGTAGTAGTAGTAGTAGTAATAGTAGTAGTAATAATAGTAGCAGCAGTAGTAACAGTGATAGTAGTAGTAGTAGTAGTAGTAGTAGTAGTAGTATTAGTAATAGTAGTATTAGTAATAGTAGTAGTAGCAGCAGTAGTAACAGTGATAGTAGTAGTAATAGTAGTAGTAGTAGTAGTAGTAGTAGTAGTATTAGTAATAGTAGTAGTAATAGTAATAGTAGTAGTAGTAGTAGTAGTAGTATTAGTAATAGTAGTAATAGTAGTAGTAATAGTAATAGTAGTAATAGTAGTAGTAGTAGTAGTAGTAGTAGTATTAGTAATAGTAGTAGTAGCAGCAGTAGTAACAGTGATAGTAGTAGTAATAGTAGTAATAGTAGAATTAGTAGTAATAGTAGTAGTAGTAGTAATAGTAATAGTATTAGTAGTAATAGTAGTAGTAATAGTAGTACTATTTTAACCTTGAACCAACACTGACTGATAAATTAGCTGATTCTGTCCTCATCATGCCAGTTATGTTTAAAATATAATAATAATAATAATAATAATAATAATAATAATAATAATAATAATAAAATAAAAAAGAGTTGACATTGCAATAGTGTAAAAAAAAAAAAAAAAAGAATAAGATTGAATCATGAGTTAACTTTTTTCGTTAAAGAATTTTTTTTGTTATTAACTAAGGATTGACTTAAGGTAACATCCTCTAGAAATTTGTAAGGTCACTGTTATGCATACGATAATTACTCACTCTTGTTTTGCTGTTGAGCTTTTAAGTGTGTCACAAATTCCTAACATAATTATTACTATCCTATCAGGTGTGAATTCACCTGATGGGAACTTGCACACCAACGCTAATAAGCTGTTGTGAAAGAGCTCAGGGCTACACGCTGTATGAAATGTAGCCCGGATAAAGTTCAGCAAATGGAGAGTAATACATGTCTAATCTAGTCAAACAGGCCATGTGTTCTGGCTAGCACGCCACTCATCACCCAGCCGGCAGAGAACCCCATCGGCGACGTGTTCACACAACCTCTGGCCCCAGGGTCATGCTTAGGGTCAAGGTCAAGGTCAGGGGTGAGTAGGGTGCAGGAGCTCTCACTAATCATGACTTTCTCACATCTCTCATTTTTGCTTTCCTTTGGATATTTGGATGTTGACCAGAAAGAACTGAGACGTCCCGTGCCTCCTGAGGGGAAGGAGAAAAAAACAAAGTGAATAGGGAACAGATCAATACGAGTGAAGGAGAAAGGGAGGGCAGCAAATCATCTAGAGGAGTGTGTAGAAAGACTATGGTCAGCCCTCTGCTGGACAAATCAAAACCCGGCACTCCGTAAAAGTTTTGCTCTCTTTGCTTCCACATTGCTCGTATACAGAGGTGTGAAAAATTCACATGTTCTTCATGCAAATACATCAATGCCCCGGAGCCAAGTAATAATCCTGTAGCATGTGCGTGTGTTCTTTATACTTCACCACGCCTAAAATCTTTTGTCACTCAAAATAGGAACAGGTTCTTAAATGTCAGACCTGGCAGAAGATAAAGATGAAACATGAAAAGCAGTTTCACAATCAGATCACACGCTGTGACAAATGCTGACCCTGGGACACTTGAAATGCGCAAAAATATGGCGAGGAAACAAGGCGATAGAAAAAAAAAAAAAAAAAACAACAAAAAGAACAAAACCAATGACCAGTCAGCAGTAATTCTAACCAGGCTTTCGTTCAGTATTTAGCAGCGTTAGCATTTTTTGGGCTTGAAGAATTACTGGAAAAGATGATCTTGCACTTTGGGAGAAGTGAGCTTTCGTCTGGAATCTTCTTGTTATCTCGAGCAGGTACATGACATATGACAGACTCTCTCTCTGTCTCTCTCAGGCAGGGATGATAAAAGCTCGGATTCATGCCAGGCCTCCTTTACAAACACTGCTATGACAAAGTGCTGGCTCAGTGGCGTGCCTGAGAAGGAAAATAGCTTCACATTAGGAAGAGAAATGATCTATTGATCAGGGCAGTGTTTGCTCACAGAATGGCATGTCTGTTCATGGATGCCTGCATATGACAAGGAAGTGGTTGTACATACGTGCGTACATGTGTGTGTATTGGGATTACGAGAAGACACAAACAGCTCGTCAGAAAGCACTCAGAACTAACTTCATGGACATTCCAAAACTATAAATGTAACCGTAAACAGATTAAAAAAAAAAAACTATGACGTGTCGGTCTTTAAGAAAGGATACAGTGTTATTGGAAAATAATCAATAATTATTGGTCGGGAGTTCAAATCCCACCTCCGCTCTGTGTGTGTGGAGTTTGCATGTTTTCTCCATGCGTCGGGGGTTTCCTCCGGGTACTCCGGTTTCCTCCCCCAGTCCAAAGACATGCATTGTAGGCTGATTGGCATGTCCAAAATTGTCTGTATTGTGTGAATGTGTACGTGATTGTGCCCTGTGATGGTTTGGAACCCTGTCCAGGGTGTCCCCCACCTTGTGCCCTGAGTTCCCAGGGGTAGGCTCCAGGCTCCCGCCGTGACTCTGTGCAGGATAAGCGGTATAGAAAATGGATTGGATGGATGGATGGACGTATAACCCGTATAACATCACCGATTCTCATAGCTCATAGCCACAAAATAAGGCAGGTTTGAACAACATGGCAAGAGTTAGTTTGACTTACACTGACTTGCTGCGTCAAAACTTCGAGCTTTGAGCTTTGAGCTTTATTCACAGAATCCTGACGCTGTTGCTTTGATTAGAGAAGCGCACGCAGCACTGGGGTTTTGCTGAAAGAGTTTTCAAGGTGCAGAAAAAGAAAAAAAAAAATATTGCTATAGATTTTTCAGTCAGTTGCAAAGAAACCTTGATGTTGAGCTCCCTCTCTCGCTCTCCCTCACTCTCTCGCTTGCTCCAGCGCTGTGCATTGATAAAACTCTCTTTAATGCTACAAACTAACAGAACTTTTATGTTCTCACAGTTTTCCATGGACAGCCTACAAAGAAAACGAATAATTCACAAACATAATTTTATGACACACACGGAACCAGCGTAAGAAAATGTGTCTTTAAAAGAGTTACCTTACTTTATGGCTGTCTTTCTTTTTATACTAGTGTTATGTTCAGAAGACATCCTCATGCTTACTCCTAGGAAATCATTGCTCTGGGTGCTTTATTAAAGTCAACTATTATACTAGTTTGTGTGTTAGACTATTTACTCCAGTTACCAATGAACTGAATGAATATCACATGAAAACATGTGAGATGTTTTCCCAGAATGGCTGAGTGACTCAGATAAACCAGGACAGAGGTGACATTTTGAGCTCTGTACTGGTTCTGCCCTGTTTACAGAAAATATATGACGTGTCTCTCATGCTACTGCAATTGAATTATAAGCTTTCTGAATGATCAAATTAATGCAAATTGATCAAATATCACAGACTTCAGATTGAATGAAATCCCAGAATCTTACGGTCCCCAGTTCGATCCAGAGCTCAGGCTACTGTCTGTATCAAGTTTTACATGCTCTCACTCTATCCGTGTGGTTTCCTCCGGGTTCTCCAGTTTCCTCCAACCGCTCAAAAACATGCTAGCGTTAAAGTGGCTACAGTAAATTGCCCCTGGGTGTGAATGTATGTGCTCACGGTGCCCAGTGCCTCACATCCTGGTTTCCCAGGGACAGGATCCCGATCCTCATGACCCTGATCAAAGCCGATAAAACGGTTACTGAAGATAAATGAATGAAATACGTTGCAAAAACATGATCTTAGCAAGTAAAAATATCTTCAATATCTTAATAAGCAAATTCAATTAGATATTGATGTTAGTAGATTAGGGCGACCATACGTCATCTTTTTCCCGGACGTGTCCTCTTTATCGGACCTTAAAAAAGCATCTAAATTTGAGAAAATGTCTGGGATTCAGCTTTAGTTTCATTATGATGTGCTTATGGTCTAATACTGCATCATGTGTGTGCGTGTTTTAACCCCTCTCTGTAATTTATTAGATTAAATTGTGTTTAACCAAGAGTAAGATTATTAAAGTCCCCATGAACACAAAATGTAAGTTTAGTTGCTTTTAGAATGAATATGTCAGCCTTAAGGTTATCTATAATCTAGTGCGCTACAAAACAAAACAAAATGACAAAATTCTCATTTAGAAGATATATGCATTCAAAATTTACAGTCTCTTTCTACCACCAATACAGATCAACAATTTTGATGACATCATTCTGCACTTCAGCTTCCCAACATTATAAAAATCCATGGTACGAATAACTCGATATGTCCCGTCCTGACTTCCTGTTTGAGTGGAAATTATGTCAACACATAGAATAATGCTGCACGTTTCAAGGCACTTCACGAAGACTTTAAGTTCTTCTATATATATATTTTTTTTACTCATTTCTAGCTTGAAATTTACTTATTCCATAGATGGCAATTGTGTTTATTTCAAGCATTTATTTCTAGAAAGAAGCCAAATTATCTGCCAATTAGACAAATAAGACCATTTTAAAACTGAAAGGAGTAGGTTTAATGGTCTTATATTATATAGGTTTAATGGTCTTATATTATATAGGTTTAATGGTCTTATATTTGTTATGTAACAATCTCATAAACGAAATTTTACCTCATGTTTCCTTTGCTACCATGTTTTGCAGTGTAAGTGCATAAACATTAAATGCAATGAAGTTCAGGAAACCAAGCAACACAAAGAACAATCAGTACAAAAAGTCCAGAGAGCTTGAACATAAGAATTAAAAATATTCGGTTTAAAGGTGCCTCCAGGACTCCTATTATCGTTACAAAATGTTCCTTCGATACATAACTAATTTATTAAACAAATAGGGAAAATGAAAGAAAGAAAATATTAGCTGCTGAAGAAGCCAGCTTGATCTGATCAGCTACCAGCTACAAAAAGCACCGGCCGAGCTGGTCAAACTGGTCAATGGGAACGGTTGCTTCTAATTCAACAAGACAGTAAGGCAATTAAACAATCTCAAATATTTATTAAGGCAATTTAAGCAATTATTCTGGAAGCTCAAAATGAATTTACCTTCTAGTAAATATGATCTACCAGTCTGACCAGCTTAGCCTATATTTTGGCAGCTGGTCTAGAGACCAAGCTGTTTTTTGTTTTTTTCCCCAGCAGGGTAATAAAGACTTTAGTTGTGGACAAAGCCGAAATACAAACAGATCACTTCTAATTAAGAAGGAAGGGAGTTAGCTAATCTAGCAGTCAAAAGTCTCTTTGACACTCCCTTGTTAACAAAACAAATAGAAAAAAGAAATCCAAAAAGATAATGGAACTCAGTCCCTACAGGCATTTCCACAATAATATAAGTACATAGCTCGCTCTAGTTACAAAGGAAATGCTATTTAGTGTGCTATTTATGCTATCTTAGGTAGTTGTAGCCAGACAGTTGACAATAATAGCATCCATAAAGCAATTGACTAACTGGAAAGCAGCATGTATTTAGAAGACACGATGCGTAATACTCATACTGTTCGCATCACTAAACCCCACATAAAAAAAAAAATATTTCCTCATATTTTCAATATGACAAAGACGACATACTACTACGAAATTTCCAAGATTGTTCTTCGTGGCCAGAACAATCTTGGTGGCGTACTATATCCCACAATGCAACCTGATGCCATTTAAAAATATATATATACTGATAAGCAGATAACCAAAACAATTATTTAAAAAAATGTAAAAATCACCTCACGTTAACTAATTTATTGCCTGAGTGAACAAGCTAATGCTCATTAACAACCATTAGCAATGGCTAATTAAGCTCGATAATGTGCTTTTCTTCTTTTCATAGCTGTGGCTATGTCAGTTAATAAATTATCGCATTCAATATGAATACTTCACCTCAAAGTCTCTTTCATAACTCGATGTCATGGTATAATTCAAACAGAACAGAAAATTGGCTCTTTATGCTAGTCAACTGTTAGTCTGTTTACATTGTTGAGGCTGGTTAGTTCATTTCTAGCTTCAAGTAATGGAAAACTAAAACATTTCGCATGACAAAGTAATTGAAAATACACAGAAATAAGGCAATATGAGGTCTTGGGAAAATAGAAAAAGTGAAAGTCTTTACTTAAGTAAAAGTGGAATTCCTGGTCTAGATAAATTTCTGAGGTAAAATTTGAAATACAGCGTCAAATCCTTCACTCAAGTTAGGGTAGAAAAGTACAAACTCTGACATTTACTCAAAGTACAAAAGTACAAGAAAGATAGCACACACTGAGTTTAGTTCCTGAAGGTAAATTCATGCCTCTACTGATCTCTCAAATGTTAGCTAGCATGAAAATAGCTTTGACCAAACAAAAACTAGCCGAATGCACATAGCTAGCAGCCACAATACAAGCTTCCTTTATAATGAATAAAAAAGTGTACATAGCATCAGATAGATTACATTGATAGGTATTGTGTCTCATTTGCTGTCAAATCAAGTGAAATTTTTAGATTTGTTAGGAATTTAGATCCCTTGACTCTACCTGATGCTAAAGACAAAGCCACCTTATGACTTTTCTAGAGAAATGTAGTGATGTTTGAAGATGTGGCGAGGATTTAGGTGGAATTTAGGAAGTCCAGAGTATGATGTGAAAAATAAAACTCAAGTATACCATAACATGTATAGCCACCATTAGCTTCTTCACCACACAACATGTTACACAAAACATGTCTTTCCAAATAGCTGTTAAGCTTTGGCTTCTCTTTCTCCCAGAGGTTGGCTTATTTCCACCCCCCACCCCACATCTCTCTCTCAGCCCCTTAAGAGGCTCACATCTCCTGCCAGTGATTTGTTCTTCCAGCCCACCGATGCTCTGTGTATCCCCCACTTCCCCATGCTCCTGCCATTTCTGTCTCCCCAGCGGACGCCCCCATCCTCCATCCCAGACACCTTTCGCTTCCCTGCCTCCTCCTCCTCCTTGTCTTGTCTTATCTTGCTTGTTTTAATCCAGCGTCGCCTCTCAGGAGGCCAGGCCTAATTTTAAATAGCTGCTGGTACATGGGATTAAAGTTTAATTATGAGGGATGCCGGCCCTCTCAGAACAATTAAGGAATTAAAGAATAGGGGCATGCAAAGTGCACTGGGATCTGCCTGCTTCAAAAAGTTCCTGTATGTCTATGTAAGAGAGATGAAGTGATGGGTTTATGATAAACTGTGGTAAAGTTTAAGGCCTACATTACATTAGTGTATGATGATGTGATGTGCAAAGACGTTGAGTGTTGTTGATGGTTATGTATGCAGCTGAGGCGCCACTCAGTGGTAGCTGAATATTATTACACCTATTTTATACCCTGCTTGGTTACAGGAAAATGGTGTATGGGTAATTCCCTGCATTTTATTTTACACATTAAACTGAGATAGTCGGATTAAATTATTCCAAGCACAGAGCTAAGAAGGCTTTTACTCAATATTTGGACAGACTAAAAAAGCTAAAGCTCTGCTGCATTGCATACAGATAGAAGCAAGGGGTAAATCCTACTGGTTCCACTATCAGTGGGTAGTCAAATAGCATTGTGGGTAATGTAGGAAAGTGAAAATAGACCAGCATATCGATGAAAGATGTTTAAACTAAAAAGGTCATATGAAAATTTAATTGCAAACTAAATCTACTGGAGATCATGTCTTTATTATAAAGATTAATATGCAAATCATTCAGGGTGGATTTTTCCTTTACATGACATCATCATGAACTAGCAGTTTCTTTGATGGACAAGCTGTCAGAATGCACCCTTGTGTTCATCTGTCGGACACAAACAGGCTCACATGTGTACCAAAAATCATTTTCAGCATTTTTAACCACCAGTAAAGAGTCTCAAGAGCAACCAGCAACCTCAAAACTATTGTGTCTCCTGACTGACAAATAATCCAACTTACACTAAAGCACTGTTGAATTCTCAGATCTGATTGGTCAGAAGTTCTGGCTACATCTAATACGTTATTGTTTCTATGGTAACAACTTACACAGGGACTTGTGTGGCGGACGCCCCACAGATTAAAAGAAACATGTGATAGTTGATATGGTGAAGTTTTCTGCATTGTTTATTTATTATAATGATTATTAAACCGTTATCTAAGTGTAAGTTTCCAGTGTCAGTGCTTCGAAGCAGTCAAAGGTAAAGCTATAACTTGAGGTTTTCTGACCCAGGAAAGTATTCAGCACAGACAGCTTTGTGGTTTCTTGGTAACATGACAAGCTGTATTTTATATTTATTTTTTAAACTTTATGAGTGAAAATTAGTCTGGTGAAGGCACGACGTAAGTGATAACAGAAACTTGTCCGTGTTCCACGACATTAAACATAACCGTAAATCGACAAAAAGTACAATTTGTCATTTTTTTTTTTACAAAACAAAACTTGTTAGCATTGGCAAATAGCTGTGATGTATTATAAAATAATCAACTTCAGGGTTGAAGTAACAGTAACTCTGCTTCTTGTCAGCCACATAACACTACCCTGTCACTGATTGATTATTTTCCTGTAACAGCAGACCCCTGAGTGTTTTATTCCCTCAGATAATGGATGAAAAATATAAACTATGCACTCTTTGTCGATGCTAATCTGCTACACCTGTACACAATGATAAAAAAAATTCTGGATAGAGCCTGGTGCAGCTACAAGGGACTCTCTGATTATAAATCTGTGGGCTGTAAGCGACGGCTCTCTAGGATCGGGTGAATGGCATGAAAATGACATAAGTGCTGTGGAATCTTGAATTAGTTACTGATCGGAAGGTCGGGGGTTGGCAGTGCTGCCACTGTTTGGCCCTTGAGCAAGACCCTTAACCCTCTCTTCTCTAGGGGCACGGTATCATGGCTGACCCTGCGCTCAGACCCAAACTTCCTGACATGCTGGGGTATGCGAAGAAAAGAATTTCACTGTCCTGTAATGTATACGTGCTCAATAAAGACTCATTATCATTATCATTTTATATATAGCTACATCCAGTAGCCATGTAACAGAATACAAATGCATTATTTAGAATAAGCGGATAGTGTTTTCTAAACATATACAAATATAGATATGAATAGGACATGTTCTACTCATTTTTTTTTTTTTTTTAGAAAGCTTGTCAGAAAGGTTCACAAGGCATCTGATTGAGGCTAGAGGTGCGTATTGGGTTTGGGATCCCACAGGACACGCACACACAAAAAGAAATTCATGTGGTCGTAACTGAGGAGATATGAATATTGCACGCATTTACAGCATTTACATTCATTCATTCATCCTTAGTAACTACCTGGTCAGGGTTACTGTGGTATAAATTAGGCTACTAGTTTGTTTAGATATGAAATATTGTGGGCAGGTGCAAACGAAAATAAATATTGACGCGAGCAGGATTAAAAAAAAAACATCTTTAGTTGAGACTAATTATAAACTCGAGTGATGTAGCTGAGGTTGAGGAACTGTCGGAGTCAGAATTCACACACAGTGCTGAAAAACAACAACAACATGGTTTAGACTACACCTAGTTTAGGTTTAAATCCGAATACCGATACAGATTATTAGGAGCAGTAAACAAACACAGATACAGACAGCGGCATTGCCTTTTACACTCGTAAAATCCAGGCGCAAACACACAAACCAGACATCGTATGTTAAACTGACTGTCAATCCTGCGAGATGCATTAAAGAAAATTCAAATCTACATTGAAGTTTTTAGGTGAAGTATTTAGGTCTTGCTCGTAAATAGCAACAACCCTATAAAAGAGCATATCAGTAGGTGTTCGAGTCAACTGTACGCATCATAAACTAAAAAAGGTTCATGGAAGCTGGCGCCATGCGGTTCAAGATAGAGTAGAGCCTAATTACAACAAAAGTGTCTGGCAAAAATAGCCTAATAATAAACATGACTAAATACTAAACACGCCTGTTGCGCACGTGTTGCAACACACACACACACACACACACACACACACACACACGGTAAAAGTGTTCATCCTTCTGACACCAGATTTTTTTGCTCTGTGCTACCTTGATCAAGTAGAGGACATTCGCTCTGTCTCACACTCTCTCTTGTCCTTAACAGTGTGTTGGCAATGCCTGACACAGATCCAATTTTATACACACACACACACACACACACACACACACAATTCTATATACACTGATTAGACCATGAAGATTACATGATGAAAAAAAAGTAAACATGTCTTGCAAAATTACACACACACACACATACACACACACACACACACACACACACACACACACACACAGACACACGCCCCAAGCCTGACTGCTGCCAACCCTTTATAAGTCACCTCATAAATAATTCCAATAATGCCAAAGTCTATATTTATCCCCTGACCCCACTCTGGGCTTACTGCTCCACCTGTCCAGGTTGTGTTTTGCCACCGTTTCCCTGCCACGAGCCACAAATGGCAATCTGTCTGTCAGTTTTCGTGCGGCAACTAAGAATAAATGTAGCACGGCTCATATTAATCATTCGTTTCTCTCCCAGTTTGGATGTAGACTCAGTGATGACATAATAACAACGGCGGTCTGGGGTCGTGGAATAAAATTCAGAGCAAAGTACCATGGGATCATTTTCTCCATCCATTTAACCTTCTTTAACTAGCATCTGGCTGTATGTGGATCAGCGCTGGCACTTCTGAGCCCTGGTCTATTTTAGTCCTCGATACATGGAAAGAGTTTAATCGAAAGCTTAGGTGAGGCTGACTATAAATCGGTTCAGGGGTGTGTGAGGAGGGGCAATTTGAAAAATGCCTCTAAAGTTATGAATCTACGGCAGTCTTTTGAGGAGTTGATTGTTTGCTTTTCCATCTACGGCACTTTGGTATCTGTCAAAACACATTCGTGTGCATCACTGCTGCGTAGCAGGGTATTTGCAGATCAAATAAATGTATTTTGTGCCAGAGAAAGCTCACTGTTAGCTTGTCAAACTGTCTCCTATTGGCTAGGTCAACATATATTACGGCAAAAATTGAACTCTGGTCAACTTACAGCTGGGGGGTATGGTGGCCTAGTGGATTGCACGTTTGCCTCGCACCTCCGGGGTCGGGGGTTCGAGTCTGAATATGCATTACTTTTGAACTTATGGCACAGATGCGCCTCTTTGGATTTAAGCTGCACTCGTATATATAAGGCATTTGTGAATATGTAATATGAACATGATTTCTCTAGTGCTTTTAACACTCTGGCTGGCTGAGTAGCTTTCTGAGATGCAGGTGGACCAGGACCTTGTGGCCTGGATTACAGACTACCTCACTGACAGGCCACAGTATATCAGGCTGCAAGTCTGCTTGTCAGACGTGGACCCTAGCAACACTGGAGTGCCTCAGGGAACTGTACTGTCTCCATTCTTGTTCACCCTCTACACCTCTTACTTCTGCTTTAATTCGAGAACGTTCCACCTACAGAAGTTTTCGGATGACTCCTCCATTGTTGGCTATATCACAGATAATAAGGAGGAGGAATATAGAGACCTTATCGAAAACTTTATAAGATGGTGCGACAACAACCAAGTCCAGGTCAACATGAGGAAAACCAAGGAGCTGTTGGTGGACATCTGGAACAGCATTGTCACCACCCCTGTCGCCATAAGGGGGGAGGGAGTGGAGATAGTAGATACCTATAAATTCCTAGGGGTGCACCTGTATAATAAACTGGACTGGCCAGACAAAACTGAGGCCCTCTATAAGAAAGGACAGGGCAGGATGTTCTTTCTGAGGAGGCTCAGGTCATTTAATGTGTGCACTAGGCTGTTACGGATGTTTTACCAGTCTGTGGTGGCCAGTGTTATCTTCCTTGCTGTGGTGTGCTGCGGAGGTCTTATTGGGACCAACAAAATGAACAAGATGGTGAGGAAGGTCAGCTTTGTGGAAGGGATGGAACAGGACAGGCTGGAGGAAGTGACTGAGAAGATGATGAGAGGGAAGCTGAAAGTTATCATGGACAATCCTTCTCATCCTCTCTACGCTGAGCTGAGGAGGCTCAGGAGCACCTTCAACCACAGATTCATCCAGCCATGTGCCTCAAAACATCTGGGGGGCTCTTTCATACCATCAGCCATCAGACTCCACGATGCAACAATACCCAGTACCTCCTACTCCACACATTCAACAGTTAATTGACATTTCACACATCTTCACATGTATATAAATACTAAGGATATTGCACATCAACCTATACAAATACTACTATACAAAAACTCTAGCATATGTACACACACACACTGTTTTATTGTTTCTATTATTTCTATTGTATTGGTATTTATGGAAATTATTTTCTTCCTTTGATGTTACTCGTCCTACTTGTGCTGCTGTGTCAATGTAAATTTCCCCTACGAGGGATCAATAAAGGTCCATCTTATCTTATCTTATCTTATCATCTTAATAAACATGGTATCATACAGTGTGTGTCAATATGGTGAATTATCCCATGCAGTAAAGATGAGAATAGCTCTTGGCTCTTGCAAACACACGTAGTCATGTCATGCACTGGCAAGACCCTGAGACTCGTGATGCTGTATGTTTATTGAGTAGATGATTCATCTGAACCATGCTAACAGGCCTGACAATGAATAACAGCTAGTGAAGACCAGTTAGCATGACACCTGTATTCCTCGATACCTTAAAAAATGTATTTAAGGTGCATAATAGGTCCTTAAGGAGCACTGATGTACATGTACATGTTTTAACAAAATTACAAAAAGCATCAGATTAATGTTGTTTTTGTTGTTAATGTTGTTTT